>JZKD02S0239584.1:292289-307020 GCA_000966675.3 Picea glauca | reverse complement strand
ATATAAATCATTAATATTTACCTCATGTATTTTCCAATACCATACATAACGTTTTTTACATTGTTGTGAAAGATGTTAGGGAGAGATAGAGGTAGAACATATTGTAACAACAAAGGGATGATTAATTTCTTTGAAAATAATACCAAATCATAATACTAAAAGTTCATATATTTGCCAATATATAAATATACCAAAATAATTACCTTAATGAAGGTGTGCCAATCATTATTTTTCACCCCACCAAATTCACCTTTCTTCATTAATATATTCTTTATGTTTGAAGCAAATCTTGTGGGAAATTTAATTTTGTGAACATGACCTATTTTACAACTTCTCTTTCCTACTCTATAAATAAACATGGAAGACTATTTTGATGTCCATTTCTTTTTTAATAAATCAAATTTTTCAATGCATGATTGGCTTCCTAAATGTAAGTACAAATTTTGACATTTTTTTCTTTGTCACTCCTTCCATCTACGTTTCTCCACAATGTTTCTATTACATTATTCCCAGTATGAATTGTATAAAAAAAATGAGATATTTGTAGGTGCTCATAGTAGGAAAACCTATTGAATTGTGTAGGGTAACTTTTCATTCCTCGTGGAAGCCGATTAATGCCTTGATGATATTTATGAAAAATAATTAATGATATTACAACAATAATTGTTAGATACAATGAACAAAATTCAATACAAATTAAAATTGTAAAACATTAATACATATTACACATATACTAAATGTTTACCTTGATGATTCATATTATATTCCAACTTCCATAGGTAAGGTGTCATTCTTCATGGTTTTATTCCAATCTCTTCCTTCAAATTGAAAATACAGTTTTTTGTAGTTCGATACCTATGGTTCTTAGGGAGGAAGTGCCTATACTCATCAAATACCTCCTTTCATAGACTTCTTGAAACACACAATTGCATCCTAGGACCACAAAATAGACATGCAAATTTACCCTTTGTTTGAAGACCTGCAATATATGGATTAATGTCAGTATTATTTATATAACAAGGAATTAATATTTAAGAAGCATGCATCATATTTTCTTGAACGTATATACTATTAAAGTGTAGTAGTATGATAGATACCAAAAAAATGTGTTATCCATGGGGCATCATGAATTGTCCATGTAAGTATTCCATGGAATTGAAATTTGTTTTTCCTTATTGGTATAGAGATGCCATACATAGGGATGTCATCCCAGAAATTTACTAGCTCATTGACAAGAGGCTCAATATATACATGCATATCTTTCACTTGGTGCTTACCAAATTGGGTGAAAGTACAAATAATTACTACCTAGTATTTATATAGGTAATTATGCAATGAATAAGACACACACAATGAAAAATTCAAACAAATTTTTTAAACAAATACTTGGAAAAACCATTTACAACATTGTGTGATCCCTCTTTATTGAAATCCATGGAGGAATTTTTTTGTTTATAACAAAAATGGATTGACATGATCTCACCAAATGGATTGACACCATCAACTACCAATGAAAGCATAACATTATGAGGTTATTCTTTAAAAATTGGCCATCTTTATTCGTTATTCCCAAATGTAGAACCATCTATAGGCATTTGAAGAACACCATATTTACTTCTATTTCATGCATGGTAATCTATAAAATGTGCAATTATTTAGCACCTGAAAAATTGTTGCAAATGTGGAATTATCAAAATATGACAAAGAACCTTGTGACGCACCCTTTTTGTTACTTAATTGGTTTGATATCTATGAATTTGACATTGTGGGAATTTTGTTTCTGATGCATATTTTCCATAATATATAATATGATCATTCGGAATGCACCAATAGCCTGATAGACCATTCCAATATCTTTCATAATTGCACATAACTCTCAGTATGTGCGAGGAAAATTATTTGACGGTGGTAAGAAAAAATCACCTAACAATCTACAACATAAAAATTAACTCGTTAATGTAAATAATAGTAATAAAAAATATTGCGTCCTTAATTTACACATTAATTGAAACTAAAAATAGAGAAAAATAAAGTCAACCTTTATGTATAATATGTAACAAATTATATTACATACCTTAGTATCTATGTGAGACAAGTTTTTGAGAAACCACTCAATACCTTCAACTTCACCAAAAGCATTATAGCAGAGAAAATATTTTCTCTTGATCCTTCATAAAATTTATCAAGGATGAAGAACATATATTTTCTCTGATACATCATGAATATTTAAGGGGTTGTTCTCCCTTCTCAATCAGAGGTACATCATGAATATCATCAAATTTTTCCTCATTGAAAGGAGCAAAGATGTCCTGGATCAATCTATTTGTCCCATCATCAGGATCAACAATATTATTGGTGTCACATTCTTACATAGGATTGACTTGATATTCAATATCCATAACATCCTCCACATACAATATTATTTCTACTACTACATGGCATATATTTATCCGACGACAAACACCTAGGAGGATTTATCTTTACAATTGCAAACAATCAATAACATTAGTGTATATAAAAAATATTAAAACGAAATAAAATTTTATAAATACAATCAATATAATGACATATATAATTACTAACTTACCATGGTATGATATGCATGCCCCCCTTCACAATTCCCATACCTCCAACAATGTCTTTCAATTGTTTTCCTTACAAGTCTTCTCCTTTTCAAGCCCCTGCATTGATGCAAGGGAAAGAACATTTCCCATGAACCTATGCCTCCAATGCAACCCTTTAAAGACATAATCATCCATTCACTCTCTTCAAGTGTTGGAATTGGGATTCCCTATATTTATAACAAAAGCCACTAAAGAAATATAAGTAAAATATACAAATATATTCTTATGGCACAAATGTCATCAAATATTGACCCCATATGTATTAGAAAATTAATCCGTTTTTGTCATATATTTATTAAAGTTTTATAACATTAGTCTAAAATTAACCGACAAATCAAAACCATACATTTTTACCACATAAGTTCCAAATATTCAATATAAACAAGTAATAAAATTATACAATAAAAGAGAACTAGACCAAGACAAATCGTATAGTAATTAAATGGATTTGAGTAGACATGTTCATACCTATTTTCTAGGAAACAATTTGTGTCCCCAAATTAAAGAGGGTCTAAGGGTTAGAGATCCAATCTAGATATTTAAAAAACAGACAAAGAAATATTAAAATTTTGTAACATTCAAAGTACAAAATACGACCTATGTAAATCAAGAATTGGATATGAGGCAAGTAGCACATAGAAAAAAGACCAATAAATCATGAAAATAAAAATGAGCATAAAAGGATTTTATAACTAGCTCACCTACAACAAAATAGTCTAAATTACTCACATTCGTCAGTCTTCCGATGAATGTTAACTATGTCAAAGTTGACCAAGTCAATGATTGTTAATTTTTTTTCAAATGGGTAGTTCGAATTCTCTACACCTATCGATAGATAGAATAACTACTATTGCAAGATCAATGGCTATATAAGTTCATCGGGTTGCCCAAAAAAAAAGAAGAAAAAGAAAAAGATTAAAATTTTAATATTATTTCATAATTTGCGACGATATGATTAATTTTATCCTTATTATCGAAAGGTTTTGTCGAATTTTGACCCCATATGTAGTAGTGTGAACAATCATTTTCATCCCTTCCTATGAAATTTCCTACTTGAATACTTTGATTATATTCTAATATATAGAAAATCTGGGAAGCATATGTGCAACATGTTAATAAATCATTGAAACTCCTCCAATACCACCAATTATTCCTTAAATGTTTCAAATGTGATTTGGGAGCTTCAAGGGTTGAATTTTCAATCAATATGGTATGTCAGTGGATTCCAATATAATTGAGGTGATGAAAGACTGGCCATGCCCCAAGCACTTGAAAATCTTACATGGGTTCTTAGGATTCATTTGCTACTATAGGAAGTTTGTAATGAATTATGGGTGAATTGTAGCCCCATTAAATTCCCTACTAAAACCAAATTCCTTTGCGTTTTTCCTTAGGTTTCTCTTGAGAAAATAATAGGGCCAAGGAACCCTATGGAGGAAAATATCCTCCCCAGTTTAGGCTTTTTGAAATATTCTAGTAGCTAGAAGGGGTAACCCTCAAAAGTGTTGGTTTTGATAATTGATTGTTTTTTAAAGTATATTAAAGAAACTTTGAATGTTTTCAAATGAAATACTTGAAACAAAAAAATGATAAAAATAAAGAGAGTAAGATTATAAAAGTAATCAACTTATACATGAATTCACATTCACAAAGGGCACCATATTCCTATCTAACTAGGTTCAAACATGAAAAATAAAATAAAATTAAAAGACACAATTTATGAGATGAAATTTTCTTTGGACAAGGTGTACTTTTAGAAACAATGGTTTACAACTAAAATGATGGAACTAATCCTTCAAATTAAGTATAACAAAAATATTCAAGAAAAATTCTATATCGTATTCATAATTACCCCAATTTCAACATATTCCATTATATAATAATGTGATTATTGTTAGATCAGGAAAATACACAAGAACATATACCAAATAATGTAGCCAATCTAATCTCCTATAGAAATCATAAGATAATAATAACGATAATCCAATTTTAAGGTCACGACCAAGCCAGACACCAAATTGGTGTATGAGACCCACTTGTTTGTGGGACAAGGGACCCCCTCCACCCAATGGTTTGACTAGTAAAGTCTACAAAGGTATACATACCCTACACCCATTTGGATTTGAACTTGTGAAATGGTAAAGATAAATTAGTAAATCAGAATGCAAGACAAGAGAGAGAGACAAGAGATAAGTGTTTACGTGGTAAAATCCTAATGTTGGGAAACATCTTTGGAATCTAGTCTTTTATTCTTCGGGAAAATACTCAAATCTTACAAGGAAAGAGAACATTTAACCATATGGGTGATCTATACTAAGGAAACATAGGGTCTATGATAAATATAAATACCATAAACCACTCCCAAGTCTCTCACACTACTAAAGGGCCTCCTTCCCCTCTATTATATATATTATAGAGTGAAAGCAAAACAATTTCCACAATACATATGGGATAAACCACGATGCATATGGGATAAACCATTTTTACAAGATAGCGAGTTATTGAAGAATAGCTTGGTCTAAGTTTACAAAATTCCATAGGCATGTACATAAGACCACCAAGAAATAATTAACACATTCTAACAATTATTAAAATGAAATAAAGAAATTATAAGAATGAGTACAAAACACCAATAGTCATAATTGAAAAAGCCATCGCAAGTCTTTATGTTGTATTAATAGCTTTGGATAATTACAAACATGAGTCTTTTGATAATAAATATCGTAATTTTTTTTCTATTTCAAAGCCTGGAATTTTATTATGAGGAAAGAAAAAATAAAATCACATATGTTGATTAAATAGGGGATGAATCCTCTAATAAAAAAAAGCATGTGTGACTTAGAAAATTTCTCAAGCTCTGGTTACTGAGTTGACTGCTGAAAGAAAGTTCCCTTTTAGTTTGCAAACAATACCCACTCCACATTTTTCTTCCCTTTATCTTATTTATCCTAACCATTTTCATAATTGTTTCCAAATTTAAACAAGGGTGGGAGAGTGGAATCCTATTTTTTTTGGAAAATTGTTATTTCTCATTTTTTCATGCTTAACATGGTTAGGGTATTGGGATACAATATATGTTTCTATGTGCTCTCTTTATTCTTTTGTTGAGGTGTTTTTGTTGACCCAAATGTAGGTTGTGATATGGTACAAGGTGTTTATGTGGAAAATAATAATGGAATTTCATTCCTTAACTTAGCTTCAATTTGTTTCCAATCATTCCCCTCTAGTATATTTAAATCAACCATTCTTCTAGTTGCAATATCCAACTCTATATAAAGATCATATGATGCGAGAGGTTAGATGATTAATAGTGAAAAGTAACATGGAGTCTTTGAATAACCTTTCATAAATGAGTATTCCTCTGATTTGACCACTAACATCATCAAACTACTTATGATTATTCCTTTCATTATCAACAAATTTAGCATATCTTTCAACACTATAAAACCACCTTTCTTGATTCCATGAGAGTGGAAGTCCAAGTTCAAATGATTCTACAAATTTACCTCTAAACTCTTGAGTCAATTGATGCACAACATTATACTTAATATGAGATATCATTATCAGGATATGCTTATTATGGACTATGCTTACCTGGATAATGAATTTAGTTATGTATTTTAATCCTAGAACATCCAAATCATTTTGAGTTCTATTATTCAATAATTTTATGACTTTGTCAACAATCTGAAGTTTGCCTCCAAGTTGTTTTCATGCTTTAGATACTTAAAGTTTTACTATTCTTTCAAGGTTCTATTTTTGTTGAATCACATTAAAATGGACTCTATATTTTTGGTTGATCAATTTGATTTGATTCCAAATGTGATTCTTTTCTCTTATCAAATATTTCCTTGCATAAATTGTCTTTTCAAATTATTTCTACATATTCTCAAATCATATAGTCTTTTGGTTTGCCTTAGCTGTAATCTTGTCCTTCTCATATAATATGGAATGAATAGATTCTAAAAGTTCATTTCACTTATCAATTTGTGATTGTAATTATATCATTTTTTAGGCTTTCCATTGAATACTTGTTTCAACAACTCTTAATTCTTTTTTGAATTGTTGTTAATTTCATTTTGAGCTTCTCAATATTATGTGCTTCTGAATATTCTTTTATTATTTCAACATAAGGAATGGTTTCTTTTAGAGATTTGTTTCCTAATAGAGTAGTTACTTTCTCTTCATTGACTCTATTAATAATTTTTCCTAATTTGATATTTTTCTCTAAGACTATTTTCACTTGAATTTTCAACTGTCCTTCTTCTTTCACTAAATCCACAATTTATTTTGTTTGAAAATCTTCCATGATTGGTAAATTTAATATTCCTATAAGGAGATGAATCTTTATATCCTTTTATTTAACCAAAGTTGAAATACCAAATTTATCTCCAGGATATTGTCCTAAAGTAATTAGATTTCGCTCCAAATCACTTATTGATATTTTCTTAGATTTATTTGTAATTCTCTCAATATTCAATTGAATTTCTAGTGTACCTACCTACATCCTCAACCTTATTCCATTTATTGTTGGTTGTATCATGTCTCTTAAAACCATATTTCTTGTTTGTTTATTCCATTCAATATTATCTTCTAGTGGCATCTGATATAAATCAATAGTCACTCTAGTACTCTCATATTCCTGGGACTTAAGATCCCTTTCGGGATTACCTACTTTAGGCTACAAAATTTAATATATAAAGTACCCTTTTCATAGTCAATTGATGATACTAACTTGGGTGGTGCAATTCCTTCATGGCTGACTTGCGAAAGTGGAGTGCGATGGATAGCATAGTGGAGTGAGATGGAATGAGCATACATTTGGTATTCAAGTGAGAGAATCACTAGGGAGTGATAATTGTCTGGTGGGGAGACTGGGTAAGCACAATGTAGGGAAAGTGTGATAGGATGAAGACTTGGGACTTGATTCTAAGGCTCTTATTCTATCTATGCAGTAGTTGCTATGTATGTTGGAATATTGAGAGGGGGGCGGGGGGGCGGGTGGGGTCAATTAGTATGAGAACTATTACCACTTTTAAACACAATATATATATATATATATATATCAAATTTATCAGTAGTATATCATCAATATATCATCAGTATATCACAAGCATGTATACATAAGAGAAATCACATCAACATGTCACTGATCAGCTTGTCAAACCTATCACTATCACCGATACTCAACCATATCCTCTCACATGGATCATATACCAAGGACACCTCTCGACTAGATGTCCAACATCACCAACACATGCCTCTATCAATCATCTACCAACATAACCAACATACCATTACAATATATGTGTATCGGCCATGTACCAAAGCATGTACTAAACCATCAACTTATACCATACCAAGAATCAACTATGTACCACAACCATGTACCAACCATGCACCAAATCATGCATCAACCAAAACATGTTCCATACCATGTGCCAAAAGCATATCATGAATCAACTATGTATCTCACCATGCATCAATGTCACCAATGAATTCCTCATACATATACCAAAAATGTATCTCAAACAATGTGCTCAATATCCAAGATGCTCCTCAAACCATGTGCCTCAACCATATACCATATCACTCATGATATGTCTCAATCATGCCATACACCATGTAGCATAAGATATAATCAATGAAGTGACTCAAAAAAGTACCAAACAACCAAGATCATATACCAAGTATATGCCTCAACCATGCACCTAATATGTTCCTCCAGCATGTGTCAATGCCTCAACAATATACCAAAGATGTTCCTTAAGCATGCACCATAACATCATCAACATGTAACCCTGAAAACATGCATATAAACAAACATGTAACTCTATAACAAACCTGGTGTATGTGATCACATACCTTCAGTCCTTCCTCAACTTCAACAATAAGAGAATAACATCTTCATCAAACTTTACCTTAGTCTCACAGGACTAGTTTTTGGATTAGTCATGAACCTTAACTTTAAACAAGAATAAATATATACCTGTAATGAATAAAGGCATGGAACTGGTAACCAATATTATTCAATATATTCTCTACAATTTCGCCAAGTTTCACTTCTTGTAACATCCCAGAAAAGGAGTTATAGAAAAAATGGTAGAACTTGTTGAATTTTGGCTTATTGTAGAGAGCGAAATTGTAGAGCATGCCACACATAGAATATTCGATATATACAGATGAAAATTATAAAAACCATAACATGGAATATAAAAATATCACATGCATTTGGTCTCACTAAATTTTGATCCTCTATGAATAACTTGTGACTGTGTTACCCAAAACGCCCTTTTGAGACTAGTCTCAAGACTAGCCAAAAACCCTACTTTCCAAAGAGTGTATCTCATAAGCTACAATGACCCAGAAGCTGAAATATTTAGCACTGGTACCTTGACATATCTTCTCAACCTCATCCAATTTTCTTTATCTGAATCATTCTAGACAAAAATTAATAGCGAAAATGGTAAGATGAGTTTTAAATGACATACCTTAGAACACATTATCACAAGACTTAATCCTCCCTTGCAATTTCTCCCTTATTTAATTCATCTTCCCTATGAAATTTCCCTCATATATCCTTGGTTACCTCATATAATAATCACTTACTTACATAGAATTTATTCAATAGAATGTGTGTGTGAATGTACTTATGAGTGACTTCATGAGGTGTATATATGCTTTTTCTAGGTAACCTCTTTCCTTAACCTTAGGGATTCTTGAACTTTCTTTTTACAACCACTTTACCCTTTCATTAATGACTTTCATCCAATTAGAGGCTTCTTAACCCATATTGTAACCAACTAGGGGCTTCTTAACACATCTTCGAGGCTTCCAACTTCATGACCTCATAACTCCTCAACCATGAGAAACCATGTGGCATACCACCTATCACTGGAAACGACATGATGAGGATTATCCATACATGTGTGAGTTACCTAAATTTACAATTTCCTTCATGAACAGTTTCATTGATCAAATTTGGGTTCCATAACCAAACCTTTGGGGATTCATGTAGACTACAGAAAATGAACCCATCACATATGTTGACGTCAACCACTCATCAATGAAAACTAACTCACCATAAATATCAACCACATCTACATGTATTATAGACTTCTCCAAGGGTTGAAATCAATGACAACTAACTATCCAAACCAATTTTCCAACAATGTATACCGGAATGTGAATTGATGTTCATTATTTAGGAGATGCTCTGATAAGAATAGGTTCTATTGTTGGATATGAGATCGAGCTCATTCATAGGAAGATTTGGTACATTTGATTTAGTCAAAGAATATCCAACTGTAACTGGATAAGAAATGTTCTTAGTTTAGATAGAAGTATGTCCACATATAACTAACTATACCTTGATCTGGTCAAGATATGTCCATAATATAATTTCCATGCGTCCACATACTTTATTTAGACATAAGTGTAACTAACAGTACTTTGATCTGGTCAAGATATGTCCACAATGTAACTGTTACATGATATAGAACCCAAGAAAAAACATTATAAATAGGGATGTGCTCTCTTCGATTGTAGTGCATATGAGAAGAGAAGAAAAAGGTCTTATAACTATTCAATGAAACTGAAGTAGAGACATATAAAATTGCTTTTGAATTGAAGAGAAAGGTCCAATTTTGTAAGAATATTCTTTTAAAAATGAATATAGGGTATAAGGGTGGTGTTGGGGTGAGTTGAATCTCACCGAGGACTAGTGTCCTAGTCACTTGTAACAGGTTGTTGCATGAGATGATTGGTGTCCTCATTATCTGCGATAGGTTGGTGCCTTAAAGGATTGATTTCCTCATTGTCTACAACAGGTTGGTGCCTTAGAGAATTTGTGTCATTTGTTTTGCGATAGGTGGGTTCCTGAGAAGATGAATAATTATAAATTGTAAGTTGGTGCTTGTAGAAGAACAAAAATAAATATTTTATTTGGTTTTTTCATGCATTGGGTTTCCACGTAAAAATGTTGGTAAAATGTGTTTTCTGTGTTTTGTTTTTATTTCTACATGTATGAATGATTAAGTAATAACTTCTAAATAACTTTAAATTCTTTAAAGGAAAGAAAATTGAAAATTATGATACAATATTGATTCACCCCCTTCTCGGTATTGTTGTAATATATAACAATTGGTTTTAGAGTGAGGTTCATTCAGTAACAACCTAAAAGATGAAGGAATATCACACGAAAGGTATGGAAAGTCAATATTCCTCTTCTTATTCAACCAAACCTCCTCTCTTCAATGGAACAAAATTTTCATTTTGGAAAATCAGAATGAATACCTACTTAATTTCTCTTGGTATAGAAGTCTGGTAGATTGTTGTAGATGGTTATAAAATGCCAAAAACTCTTTCTACTGATGAAGAAGGTAAGAAAAATCACTACAATAATGCAAGAGATATGAATGTTATCCGAGGTGGACATTCATAATTTGTTTTTGTTAAAGTTGTGTAGTTGGAATCCACAAAGGATATATGGGATAAACTGGTGAACAATTATGAAGGAGACGAGAAATTAAAGTTGCACAAGATTCAAGCTCACATAATGCAATTTGAAATCCTAAGAATGAATGAAATTGAAAATATTGCAGGTTTATTTCTTGAACTATATGAGACTGTAAACACTATGAAAGGGCTAGGTGAGAATATTGAAGAAGCTATAGTGGTTCAAAATGTATTGTGATCTCTTCCCTCAAGACTTGATGCAAATGTTTATGCTATAGAATAAATGAATGAACTAGATAAAGTGACTGTGGATAGGCTCCACAGAATTATAATTTCTTATGAGATGAGGACAATGAAAGAACAACCATATCTAAAGGACGCAGTATTCAAGGCATCAATTAAATCGTCAACATGTCAAGATCATGATTCATCAGAACACTTCTTAGAAGAAGAAGAGGATAACCTTATAAGGAAATTGAAGAAGGGATACATAAATTATACATGTGTGTTACCATTCAAATGCTTTCATTGTGGTAAATTTGGTCATTTTTCATCTAAATGTCCCTTCAAAGAAAATAACACCAATGGAAAAGAAATAAAAGGCAAGGATAAACCTAGACAGTTTAAAAAGAAAAAGTATTTTAAAAGAAACAATTTTTATTCAAAAGAGGATAGAAGTAGCTCTTCATACATTGAAGAAGAAGAATATGAGATAGATAAAATTCAAGATGAAAAAATTCTCATGGATTTGGAGCAACACAAATATGATCAATAAAAACATATACATAAGAGTGGAGCTATAGTAAACATGGAAGGAGAACTCATTAGTACTCTGGAGGAAAATTTTTGGTTGAAGAAAAAGAATAGACTAAGAAAAGAACAATTACACATCTATAATGAGGAAATAATTATCTTAAAAATTTATCTAGAAGAGGCTAAATGAAAGGATGAAATATCGATGAATCATATAAAAGAAAAAGATAACATGTGTGACAAACTAGAAGAAAAAATAGTTTCCTTAAGAAAGGATCTAGAGAAATCCAAGACTCAAATAAAATTCATAAAAGGATTTGAAACTCTATATAACATTCTCAACAATAAGAGATCACTAGATGAAAAGACAAGGCTAGGATATAAGGAAAGTATGAAAACTGTCAAAGGTGAATCAAGCACCAACATGTCAACTAGTGAGAACCCTACTAGTTATGCAAATAAAAAGATGAAAATAAGAAGTATTCAAAACTGGATCAGTCCAACTATGAAAACAAATATGAAGCAAGCAACAAGTGCTTGAATCTTATGAAGTTGGAAGACAAAGACCAATTACTACAAGTTATTTTTTTCAAAGGCATCCAATTTTTTTTATGGATATTGTTTCTCTTGTGGAAACTTTGCACATAAGGTTGTGAGTTGTCGAAACTTTATACATAACATAAATATAGTAATTGGATTTAGTAAACCTCGAATGGATATGTTTTAAAATTCCTTAAATAATTCCTTTTCCCCTCTTCTAAATGACCTAGAGTGCCACACATGCAGTAATTTTGGACACAAGGAAAGTGAATGGAGAAGCAATATGTTTCCTACTTATAATAAAGACAAAGAAGTGTTGGTTATATTTTCATTGATGTCAAGGATGGTGTTGAATGCAGTAGTGAAGAAGAGGATCAAACAAATATCTGGGTTTTGTGATCGGAGAAAAAATGAAGTTAATGAATAAAAGAAAAAAGACAATATCCCACATGCACCAGGGATATTGACTTCAAAGAGTTCATAATGAACGATTGAAATATCTTAGCATATAATGTAAATGGGAGATCCATGGAACCATGTCAAAGGAGTTAATGTTTAGGCCATGGAACCCAATATTTTTGAAAGATATCGATGACGACAATATCAACGATGGAGAGTGACCCTTTGGGAAATAAATATTGATGCCCTATATTATATCGTCATGATTTTTCTTGGAAATATCAATATACAAGCTCCACAAGATCATCAATGACAATATTCTTGTTAATATCATCAACGTCAATAAATGCAAACCAATTGACGATGAGGATCTTCTTAAAGTAAACCAAATCAATGGATCCAAAGGATGGCACATGGAAGCATTCTATTGAAGAAGAAGTTTCAAAGAGGGGCCCAATATCGTCGAGTCAGGACAATTGATCCCTGTGTGAAAGTTATCAATGATGACATTGTTATCGATGATGATGTAATCAATGATAGAAATCAACCCTGGATAAGTCACATCTATGAATCCTAGAAGGACATGTAAGAAGCAAGGATAATTCCATGTGTCCAATGCCAAGTCAACATGGAAATACATAAGAGCAAGAGGAAGGGATGAAGTCATAGGCTTGGAGGTTCTATGCCATCCAATACATGTGGAAGGATTCCACGTAGTGGACACATCAGGATGATGTCAGCAAGCCATGAAAGCATCCATGTATAATGCAATGTACAAAACCACATGTCAGGACATGCGTAATGCAAGGTGAAATTATAGTAACTAGCGAAGAGATCTAGAATGTCCATCGTAGTGAGATGGTCAAAGTAAAACAATTCAACATTTTTTTTTACACTTCGAGGAAATGGTATCGAAGAATATTCTTTTTCGATACCTTCGAAACCTATCATTTGACATTTAGAAGGTTGGGTAAGTTTCACCACTCTGAAAGGAGAGTATCAAAGAATATTCCATTGTGAATTGATTTATGATAGATCTGTTTTTTCATCTCAATCAGTGACTATTATCTATTAGAATTAATAGAGTTTGAGGCTACGATGTGTGGAAACATTCTATTGGTTTTCAGAATGACTCCATTAGAGTACTTGCATGTGAGGATGCATTGGGACTCTAATGAAGGAGATTCAAAGATAAATATAGAGCATTGGTTAGAGTGTGAATGAGATAAGATGACAACTGTAGATCTATGTGGGTCCAACCTATCTAGCTTACGAAAGGAGAAAAGGACAAAAGATAAACATCATGCATATTAATGGGGTGACATAATGAGATCCATTGATTTCATACTGCAAGGACCATTGGATCCATCACAGTACTTGTCATCAAAGTAGAGTTGACACTCAGATGACAAAGGACTTTGAGAATCAATGACAATCATTGATCAAGGATCCAATGGTTGAGGTAGTGTTGAGTGTTTCAAACTCCCTATGGTCCCAATAAATTCGATCGTGGATCGATAGACAAGATCAAATGGATAAATAATTGGACAACCCCTAAGAATTAAGGCTTATATTTGGAAATTGTGTGCGAGACAAGAAAATTAAAATACTAGTTTTCATGGAGGGATTTGTAGCTAAACCTAAAGGAGAATCGATGGAATTGGGCTGACCAGACACAATATGTACATGGAAAAATTATTAAGAAAGTAATCACTATAATTGAAATTTCCCTAATCGAGCCAAGGTCATTGGTGTTAAGAACCAAACATCAATATAGCATGGAAAAACCTCAGGAAAAGTACTCAACGCCTCGAAACAGAGATAATTTCAGATAATAAGCCTTTTCAAGGGGGAAACCTCCTTTTACCCCACTTAAATGTTCAATTACAAGATGATTCAAAATGAAAATGTCTCCTTGGTATATATAGGAGACTAGGAGGTATAATTACAACTAATGG
>JZKD02S0239584.1:274434-286155 GCA_000966675.3 Picea glauca | reverse complement strand
CAAAATTGGATGTGCCAAGTGGAATTTATGGTAACTTCCTCACAACTTGCCGATTTTTGTCCTTTCCAGGAGATCTCACTTGTATAGAATGCCCTGCACAAAATAATTGATATCAAATTCTGAAACTCTCACCCAAAATACTAAAGACTTTCCACGATCCAATGCAACCAGTCCCAATCGATTTGGATACTCTAGCAAGAAGTTATGCTTGTTTTACCTGGAACACCTTCTTGAGACTAGTCAATAGGACAAGTCAGATACCCTATCTTACACAAGGTGTATCTACAAATTTGAGATGAACTAGAAACTTAACTTTTTACCATAGATATATTACTAATTTCTGTAAATGGTCTATGGAGTTCATGGTCTGAAACATTACAGAAACATTTTTATAGCGAAAATTCCGCAATGACTCATTTCAGGATGATTCCAGAACTCTATATTGTATAGGTTGTATCTCCGAAAGTATAAGGCCTCAGGAGCTGAATTTTCAACCCAACGTACCTTGATCCATCTACTAAATACCCTCCAAGCGGTTCCTTCTGAAACATTGTATAAAATAGGTTATAGCGAAAATTCCATGGTGTATCAGATGTATTAGCGAAACCCCAAGACCTTGAGCTCTAATACCATATGTTAAGAACCAAACATCAATATAGCATGGAAAAACCTAAGGAAAAGTACTCAACGCCTTGAAACAGAGATAATTTCAGATAATAAGCCTCTTCAAGGGGGAAACCTCCTTTTACCCCACTTAAATGTTCAATTACAAGATGATTCAAATGAAAATGTCTCCTTGGTATATAGAGGAGACTAGGAGGTATAATTACAACTAATGGCCTAAAGCCGACATAAATAAAATAACATTAGTAATATAATATGCCCCAATTAAGGGGTAATGAGCTAACATTAGGGCTTAACAATTGGAGTGGGGAATAAATAGGGTCTAAAATTGTGAGGGAAAAAGTGCAAAGTTCATGTCTCATGAACTCATGGAGAATAAAAGAGGGCCAAATATTTTCTGAAGAAATTTGTTATGGCTTAAGGTCAATTTTAGGAAGAATTTTATTTTAAAGCAATTTAGGCCTTATAGATTGGTTCATGGTTTGTAGGTTGGTGCATACAGAGGATTGGTGTCCTCTTTCATTTACAGGTTGGTGCATGATTTGTAGGTTGGTGCCTACAAAGGATTGGTGTCCTATTTGATTTACAGGTTGGTGCATGTCTATAGGTTGGTTCCTATCTGTAGGTTGGTTTCTGTTTTATGATTTGGTGATCATAAGAGGATTGGTGTCCTCATTGACAATTATTCATACACAAATTGATACTTATTTCAAGGTCTTCACCTCTATGTTTGCAAAATTATTTAATATTGTATGTGATTATGGTGAGTACATTTCTGGTATAACTAATTGAAAATGTAAGTACTAACTATGTTTAGATTAGATTAAAATGATTAAAAACATGCAATATTGATTAACCCCCTTGTCAGTACTATTAACCATCTCAAAAATTGATATCAGAATAGGTTCCTTAAGAAACGGTCTAACCACTGGAAGGAATATCCCAACAAGTCACATGGATAAATAGGAGAGATTATCTCTAATAAAATCTCCATACTTTGATGGAACATATTATGCCTTATGGAAAATCAGAATGAGAGTATATTTGGATTCACTAGGGTATGATGTCTAGGAATATGTCAAGAATGGTTATGAAACCCCAACAAATCCACTTTTCTATATAGGTGCAAAGAAGCTCGGTGAAAACAATTCAAAAGTCATGAATGCAATTATGGAAGGGTTATCAAAATCAGAATTCACCAAATTTATGTAGTGTAAATCAACAAAGGATATTTGGGATAAACTGCACAAAACCTATGAAGGATATGATAAAGTCAAGAAAGCCAAGCTCCAAACTCATAGGAGTAAATTTGAAAGCACGAAGATGAATGGAGAAGAAAACATTTCAACATACTTTTTATGTGTGGATGAAATTGTGAACATCATCATAGGTTTGGGGGAAATGATTGATGATAAATTCATTGTGAAAAAGTTACTCGAGTAACTTCCTATGAGATTCAATCCTAATATATCAAGTCTTGAAGACAAAAAAGAATTGGACAAATTAACAATGGATGAATTGCATGGAATTCTTACATCCTATGAGATGAGAATAGTACAAGAAGAAGTACCTAAAAGAGAAGAAACATTCAAAGCCTCAAAGAAGAACAACAAAAGAAAATAAATATCAAGTGACAACTCCAATGATGATTTTGATGTAGAAGAAGACAAATTTGTAAGAAGGCTCGTAGAGGAATTGGAAGATATAAAGGTAAGCTTCCTTTCAAATATTTTAATTGTGGTGAAGTATTGCTACCAAATGCCCTCATAATAAAAACAGGGACAATAAAGATAAGGATAATTTTTACTCCAACAAAAGAAAGAAGGGTAAAGTTCAAAGGAACAAATACTTCAAGAGGAAAAATAATAATCTCTATTCCAAAGAGGATGACGACTTATCTTCTGAAAGCGATGAAGATATTGAAGGAGATGTTCTATTCATGGCTCAAGAAACATAGTTCAATGAATATGAAGATAATAATTGCATCCCAGAGATTGCAGAAAATCAAGATGTGTATGTTTATATTGAAGGAGAATTACTATGTTCCCTAGATGAATTAAAAAGGCTCAGAAAAAATAATAGACAGTTGAAAGAAAATTGTCACATAATTCTAATCTAGTTTCTCAATTACAAGAATAGAAGAAAATTAAAGAGGAAATAATTAGTCAATTGTTGAACAAAGAAGAATATTGTTAGAAACTTGAAAAGTAAAACATTTCCTTAATGAAGGAAATCAATGTACTTATAGCTGAGTTGAAAAATAGTAAAAATTTTGAGCAAATTTCCATGATGTTAGACAATATTCTCCATAACCAGAGATAAAATTTCAACATAATTAGACTTAGATATAATCCAAACCTCACATTACAGAAAACCAAGGAAGAACCCATGATTTATGCTACAACCTTGATCAATCCCATTGAAAGTATTGATAATACTAATAAATCAAACCCGTACCAGCAGAAGCCAATTTTTCCTCACATGAAGGATGAATTCAGAAATGTGATGACACCAAGAAGACATAATGTGAATAGGTATGAATATATCTTTCTAGGAAACTATTTTTCATCCAAAAAGTTTGGACATAAGGTAATAAACTGCAGATCATATCCAAGAAATGACCAAAGAAGAAATGGAGGCATGTTCAATGCTTCAAAAAATAATTGTCTGCAACAAAATAAAAAATCTTGTTGACAATAGAAACATGAACTCATTTGCTCCACTATTTAAAAATGATATTGAATGTTATAAATTCCATAATTTTCTCCATAAATCTCAGGATTGCAAGAGTTGGACAAAGATATCTATTGAGAAACATATTGCTGACAACAATACTACCAAAGTATGGAGGAAGAAACAAGAGAAGATTTCTCAAGAAGAATGTGATTTATCAATGAATGCTCAAGACAAAGAGAGTTATTTGTACATAGATAGTGTATTCTCAAAGCATATGATTGGTGATAAAAAAAAAAATCTTAAGCTAAAGAGAGAGAATGGAGGAAGTGTTTCATTTGGACATAATAAATCTGCCAAGATAATTGGGAAAGGTAAAGTCATCCTTAGAAGTCATAAGGACACAACATGAAACATTTTTCTAGTTGAAGACTTAAAGCATGACCTTCTAAGTGTCAGTCATCTATGTGACCAGGGACACATACTCAATTTTAACTCCCAGGAATGCAGAATAAGATAAGATGATAGTGGAAGATTAGTAGCAACAACAATCATAACTTCAAACAATGTATACATTCTAAATAAAATTGGAAGAGAAGTATGTTGTGTGGGAAAGACAAATGAAAGTTGGTTATGGAATAAGAGAATGGGACATTTAATTTTTGACAACTTAATTAAGATCAGTAACAACCAGGAATTAAAATGCATGCTAAAAATCATTAGGCCCACAAACCCAATCTGTAAACATTTTCAACATGGGAAAAAAACCAAAGCGAGATCCTAAACCAACGAATATTCAACATCAAGACCATTGGAACTCATCCACACTAATATTTGTAGGATGACCAAATCACAAAGTCTACAAGGAAACCGTTACTTCAGTCTTCTGATTGATGATTACACAAGAATGACTTGGGTAACCTTTCTCAAGCATAAATCATAATCTTTTGGGAAGTTTAAAGCCTTCAAAGCATTGGTTGAAAATGAAATAGATTTGAAGATCAAATGTCTAAGATCATATAATGGAGGAGAATTCACCTCAAATGAGTTCAATAAATTTTGTAAATATCATGGAATAAGAAGGCACTTCACATCTCCAAGAAATCCCCAACAAAATGAAGTGGCTAAAAGGAAAAATAGAACTATACAATAAATGGACAGAGCTATGTTAAATCAAGCTAAACTGTCAAATGTATATTGGAGAGATGCAATCCATACAGTTGTCTATATTTTGAACAGAGCACAACTCTGAGATAATAGTGAAAAAACTCCATATGAATTGTGGAAGGGAAAGACAACAAATTTCAAACACCTTAAAATCTTTGGAAGCAAATTCTACATAAAAAGAGATGCTGACAATCTTGGAAAGTTTGACTCTAGATGTGATGAAGGTATTTTCCTTGGGTATTCCTCTCAAAGAAAAGCTTACAGATGTTTAAATCTAAGATTAGATAAAAAAAATTGAAAGTGGAAATGCAAGAGTGGATGATGAAAATATTGGAAGGATCAAGATGAAAACAAAGGACTAGCCAACAACAAAAGCTATAATGAAGAAGAGCAATATAATGAGGAATATAATGTAGAAAAAGAAGAAGAAGAGAAATAAAATGAGGAATATAATGTATAAGAAGAGAAATATAATGAATAAGAAGAATAAGAAGAGGAAGCTCATAGACAAGACACAAAGACTCCCTCGAGGTATGTTCAAAGGAACCACCTTGAAAAAATGATTCTTGCAGAGAACAACAAAGGTTTCGAAACAAGAACAAAATTATTAAGATCACGAGAACATGAAAATATGTTTCTAATGTCTAAAATAGAACCCAAGAACTTCAAGGAAGCCAAAAAAGATGAAAATTGGGTTAATTCTATGAATGAAGATTTAGATCAAATTGAGAAAAGTTAAACTTGAGAGTTAGTTCGAAGCCCAAAAGACAAGAATGTAATTGGAGCCAAGTGGGATTTTAGGAAAAAAATGAATGAGGATGGACAAGTAGTAAGAAATAAGGAAATTCTTGTATGTAACTTGGATATTCTCAAGTTGAAGGGGTAGACTTTGATGAAATGTTTTTTCCAGTATCTAGACTAGAATCCATTAGAATATTTTTGTCATTTGCAAGCTACAATAGTATCAAATTATATCAAATGGATGTTAAATCTGCATTTCTAAATGGAAATTTAGAAGAATAAGTATTCATCGAACAACCTGATGAATTTCAGCTGACAGACAATCAAGATTATGTGTGAAAATTGAAGAAATCACTCTATGGTCTAAAGAAGGCACCTAGATCTTGGTATTTGAGGCTTGATAAGTAACTACAACAACAAGGTTTCAAGAGAGTAATTGTTGAAAGTAACACTTACATCAAAGAATAAAATGGAAATATAATTATCATTGTGGTCTGATGATCCCCTATTTTGATCATCTTTCGCCACTATCTAGTCTGTATATTTAAATGAAAACTCAAGCATCTCAGTGCATTTTGGATTTTCTTGTCATCTTTTCAGGAGTTTTTGATCCTAATCTCTTTTAACACCATGTTGATATCTAAGAAAGGTAATAATCACATTATTACAATTATTTTTACATTATCTGAAAGGATTCAAGTGTTGTTTCTAAATTAATGTCTGGGTGTAATTACAATTTGTGGATTTAACAGTTACATACCATCTAGACCTTCATTTGGATCTTCATCTGACCCTTTTTCCAGGTAATTAACTCTGAGCTCAATTTGTGGGAAGATGAAGCTGAAACAAAAAAACTCACACATGGGTTTTGCACCCAATATGCCCAATAAGATCCCATGCAAGTCGTTTCCTAAAATTGTGGATGGATTGAGAGAAGTTTGGGGTCCTCGATCCGACCCTCCAACTCTCGATTTGACACTCCATCTGACACTCCATCCGATAGTCAGAGTGAAGAGGAGTTGGCGGTTAGTATAACGGTGGGATTTGATGGATGAATTAGGAACATGGGTTTTGTGCCCTTTCATGCCCTCTAGTTGTGGAGCTCGACACATCCAGAGTTGAGCAGTTGCAAAGGACATTATTTTGAGAGCACAAAAGTGTTGGGAAAGATGCTTTCTGTTAAATGAATTTAATGTATTTTTGTTTTCAAAGAGTATCGAACCTTCGAGTGGTCAACCTCTCAAGATATGTATAACTCTATAAATATTGTTTCCTATGCCATAGAGAGAGACACGATTTTTATATACAAATCCATTTTATCAGTTCTCTCTCTAAAAATTATGTTTTGGTATGAATATGAAAGTTTTGTTGAGTTGGTGACAACATAGTGCATTGGATTAGTGCTACGACTGCCTGGGGGGGGGCACCAGTGGTTTGGGAAACTTATTCATTGTTGTACATTGGTATTTTTGCATTTAATTCCTTTTATTTACTTATTTACAGGTTTCTTGTTGAAATTGTATTTATTTTTATAAGTTGCTTGCAGGTTGCTTGTGTTGTTCATTCTGACATATAATTCTCTTATGCATGTTCTCTATTTAGGCTATGTGTCATATAGATATATTTATATATTCACAATCATCTTTTATCATCTATCTTATGTACCTCAGCTATAACAAGCACTCTTTAATTGTGGTTTTATTGTGTATAATTATTCACTCTTTTTAAGTACAATTTCACATTGTATATTCATTTAACTCATCCACATAAATATGTAATTTCAACTATTCTTTCAATTAGAGCATCAATAGCTTGCTATGAAGCTAGAAATGACTAATTAAGATAGATTAAACTAATCCCTGCAGGGTTGTCTAATCAAAGGTTGTTGATTTAAAATACAATAACATAGATTTTTGATTTAATGCAGTAACATAGGTTGTTGATTTAAAATGCAGTAGCATAGGTTGTTGATTCAAAATTCATAGTTTCTGATTTAATGCAGTATCTAGGTATTTCCAATTTCAAGCACAATAACATAAGTTACTTAAATTATTTATTGTTCAGTATAGTAGTATAGTTGTTGATTTTGAAGAGCAGTTTATAGATTTCATTTCCAGAACATGTATTTCATAGTGTAGTTGCTGATTTTTCTGAACATGTAATGTATTTCATGTAATGCAGTTGCTAAGATTAAGTTTGAAGTTTGAAGTGTAGTTGCTAAAATTCTAATGCAACCTCATTTTACATTTTATTTTTAATAAAAAATCTATGAGATACATGTTCTTGTGACTTGATCTCATTGATCTCATCAGTTTTTGATATTTTAGAGTGTGGTTTTTGACAAACAGTTTTAGAAACTTTTTGCAGGTATTTATCTACCCACAAGTGGACAACTCCAAGGAGACAAAAAGGGAAGTATTTTACTTCAGAAGAATATGTTGCTATATTTGAACTCTGTTTTCTTCTTAAGCATCAATTGGATAATGACTTTTTATTATGCTTAGGAAATTGGATTCTTTAAATTATCCATTTTTACAAGATTTCTATTTTCCTTTCTCTTAAGGCATACTTAATGGCAGTTTTGCATAACCTCCACCACTAGAGGATATAAGGAAGTGACACTTTGTCTTATCAAACCTAGAGGTTACTCGTACAATTTCCCCAAGAACCTTGAGTAGGTCAGTAAAGTATATTTATGAAAGAGTAGCAAGAAGGTATGATTAATGGTTAGCCATGGAAACACCAATATAACTTTAAAAAAGAAGAAAGTGAGTAGGGCTTGAAGATACCTTTCTATTCTTTTCCAATGGTACCATCCACTACACACTAAAAATGCTTGATTATACCATATCTTTAGATTATGTAACAACCTCCTCGTTACGACAACAACTCTTTAACAGGTGCCAAATTTATTTTTTTGTTGTTTAAGGTGTGTGCGCACGTGTAGAAAGGAACAGACACACTTGACTCTATGTCGCCACCCAACGACTAATAAGACGCAACCATGATGATCAAAACAAGAAGACATAAGGTGCACAACAAGTAACTGCAAGATTTAACGACATGCCGTGTTATGTACAGTACGAACACAAATGGAAGAATCCATAGTAGTACATTTTACTATTTATGCACAGGAAAACAGGGCGTTTAATATTAGTTCTCTGCTTCGAAGAGAGAGAATGTCAGATAGGCTCCTGGCCGACTGCTCAGGCAGAAACTAGTAAGCCGACGATGAACAAGATGCAAGAAAGATGAACACAACAAGACGACATACGACATACCACAGGCAACTGCATACATTAACGACGATCACTCAGAAATAAGTCAGACTGACTACCCATCCATCCTACCCTGCAATGGTTAGGACCTCCAAGACACATAAGCAACGCTCAAGCCCAGGTTCCCATCGATTTTAACCATTTAAGGTCTCAGGGATGGTGACTATTCTGAGGAACATGGAGGTGTCTACATCCCGCCCGACACAAGCAGACCAAGCAATATAATGATCTCATCCAAGTACAACAACAACTAAAGACAACCACTAACTCTACGGACGCGCAAGTCCGAAGGACTCTGACAACGACCATTCATTGTTAAGACAAGGTATTTCCTATGACTCAAAGGTATTTAATACTGACCCAAACTCCATTTGAACTCCATTAATAGACGAGCTACCCAATCCAACCTTACAATAATGTAAATTAAGTAATTGCAATCCCCCAATTACCAAATCTTAGTAATTCAAGTTACTTGGTTCAAGGACCTTACATCTTATGTGTCATCAATAATAGTAAAATTTCAATAGCATTACAATGAGTAACAATGTCCCTTATCTTTATATTCCCATAACTTTGCATTTAAATTAACAATAAAATTAATATCATGTCACCAACACTAACATTGTATTCTTATTTTATTATGCCATAACATCCTTCCTTTACCTATGCAAGACCATATAATATAGTGGAAATACAGTCACACATTCCTACCCCAATTATGTTATCCTTTAGTATAAAGTTCCATATCAACACCATAAGATAACAATAACGCTAAATCATATGGCCATAATAATGCAATGAAATAACATTTAAATTCATTCTAATCTATCTCATATGAATATTGCATTCCATCATTAGAATAAAATGAGTCAATCCATCTAACTTAAGTTTTTTATATTAAATAAAAAGAGACTAGCTAAGCAGAAGATTTCCCTTTCCACTAGATCCCTCAATCCTATGTCAAAATCCCTAAACCCAACCTCACATAATACTTCCTTATATAAAATGAGAACAAAATTAATTTCTAATGTAACCCTATATATATATCCTTAGAAAAACCTTTGTTAAGATCAATAGAGAAGCACACATCCATTATGTCATCTAAAGTAAAAACCACATGATTTTAACTGAAGGTAGAATAAATGCAGGCTATATATAACATCAAATATGTAATGAAGATGTAAATAAGTTATGCTCCAGAATTAATTTATAAAACAATTTCATGAGAATTCGGCAATAGGAAACTGCCCGGGTGTGCATCTTCTGCACAATTGGGTGGTACACATGGGTAATAACTGTCCAAGGGTGACCATGGTTCAAGGGCGAACTGGAAGTGATTAAAATAACCTTAAATTTACATCCATGTTAGCTAACACTTAAAATTATATTTTCTTTATGCTGTTATCACATTGCCCCAAAGCAATCAACATTACATTCGGTATTGAACTAAATTGCAACAGAAAAACTACAATGCATTCCTGTATCTATCACTAACCCTTCATTTGTTGTTTTTATTAAGATAAATTGCCAACAGAATAACCATAAGGATTATATTACAGCGGCATTAACCTTCTTAATGAATCGATAGAAGACTACCTAAAAAGAATTAGAGGGCGAAAGACCAGGCCTTGAGATTAATGTTGGGCGTAAGGGAAAGGTACTGACACGGTATCAACAGTGAGGCAGATTTAGAGGCATAATTAAAATTTGGACAGTAAGACAGAGAAACAAAATCCAGCCGTCATTTAAGGCATAATTTGGAAATGATCTCTCACATTGTCAGCTGAGGTAAAAGAGGTTGGTATAACTCGTTGAAGGTTGCCAGAACAAATTCAGAATGAAAAAAAATTCAGAGTTAAACTCACAATGAGAGTGTCAGGAACGTCAGGTGAGCTCGAAATGCCAGATTGATAAATTCAGAACGAAAAATTCAGTGTTAAAATTCAGGAGAGCACAAATTCAGGACGAAGAAATTTAGAGTTAAACTCACAATGAGAGTGCCAGGAACGTCAGGCGAGCACAAATTCAGAACGAAAAAAATTCAGAGTTAAAATTCAAAACAATAATTAATAAAAAAAAAATTACACAGTCCCGAACAATAAATAAAATTTACACAGTCCAGACAATAAATTAAAAAAATAAGTTACACAGTCCAGATCGGCATTCACATGCCATTAATTAGATTCACAAAGCCCTTAACCCACAATGCAACTACCAGGAATACCATCACAGGCTATTCATAAATTTCACAACGCCATTAACATGCATTCCTATGTAAATGACCGGGTGGAATTCATTGGGGTAACTATATAAATAACAACGCAACCCTGTAAATGCTACCATGCATTCTAACTATCACACTGTTTTTCATTGACAGCAAAATTATACAGCAACAAAATTACAGTGAGCATCCAATCCGAGCATTCTACTCTACCAAATAACGAGCATACCTTTTTCCTTATCGACCACCTCGATTGATGTCCGCGTGCTCCGTGCCGATCTTGCCCGCCGACCGTCGAGACCTCACCGGTACCTCCCAACCAATCGCTAGGGGTACTCTACTTCCCCATTATCCCCCTGAGCCGCAAAGGGGCCACACAAATCCAGATGGTAAGTCTAGCTTCCCATCTCGCCTCGCAAGGCTGAGCTACCACTCCTCTATGAGCTGAGAAAACCCAACTCCTCACAAGCAATCAGTCAAGTCACAAATCCGGCAGCGTAACGTTACGCTAACAACCGATCTCTTTCATCTTCATCTCCCTTTTCTTTTATAGAGTTTTGAGACCCACCAACTTTCCTAATTCACATTTTAAATTAAGTTTCAATAAAATATTCTAAATGATCTCGTTCGCACAAGTGTCGTCCATCCCCCTCTTTCCTCAAGTAATTATTTTCTTTAATTTATTAATTTACCCATTTCCCTCACCCACCTAGAGTCGCTCCTAAATTTACTCCTAAGTGTTCCTAGATCCCCTTACATGCTTTTAGTAAATTTCCCTAAAATGAAGTTGCTAAATTTAGTTCATTTTAGGAAGTTCTTAATTGCAGATTCCTTACAATGTTGACTTTGCTTTTTACCCTATGTCCCCTTCTTTCCTTTATTATGTTTCCTTTATTACTTAGTTTCCCTATTTTTATTATTCCCTTCTTTTTTAAAACCAGAAAGGTAAATGCGCTAAATCATCTTTTCATTTATTTTTTTATTTAATATCTTTTGTTCTTTCACAAGTTCGGAATT
>JZKD02S0239584.1:179346-208807 GCA_000966675.3 Picea glauca | reverse complement strand
GATGATTTAATGTAAAGTTTTATTATCTCTCATATATTCTTGGGTGGAAGGAAGGGGCAAGGATGGAGAGTTCAACTCTCTCTTGATATTGGAGGATTGTATATTACTCTTGGAGTTTTATCCCTCGCTCTACATTTGGAAGTTGTAGCTACCTTTGGAAGTCATTACTTCCCTTGAACAAAAACTATTGTTATTTCTCATATATTGTGCATGGTGTATTGTAGTGTATTGGTATAACTCTTATACTATTGTTCATTTATCATTGGATATAATTGAATGGTTTAAGTATAAGTTGAAAAAGGTTTTTAAATTGTAATTGATACTGATTCACCCCCCTCTCAGTATCAGCAATGCCTATATATCCTGGGATCCACCAACTATAAATCTAAAATTATCACCTTCTTCATATTTGTAACCATATGTGCACCCATTGGTCTATATTCCTCCATACTGAATATCCTCAAGTTCTCAACAGTGTACTTCGATTAAATAATGAAGATCTCTCCCAATATCTTTGATACCTCTAAAACCAAGAAATAATGAATCAATCCAATGTCCTCCATCTCAAACTCACTAGCCAAATATGCTTTTCACTATGAAATAAGCTCCTCTACACCTGTGAGCAAAAAATCATCTACATACCAAACCACGATGAGTGTATCCTCTCCAACAAGTATGAATTAGAAGTTAGGATCCGCCTCACTCTTGGTAAAGCCCATATTATGCAAGTATATTTAAATCCTTGAATACCATGCCCCGAGTTCTTGTTTGAGTCCGTATAAATATTTCTTAAGCTTACGCACATGAGACTCCCTCCCATGTATGTCAAATCCATGAGGTTTCTCTATGTATATTTCCTACTCAATGATCCCATTGAGGAAATTTGTTTTCACATCCATCTCATGTATCCTCTACCCCATAACCGAAGAAATAGAAATAACAAATTGAATAAAATCATACCTTGTGATTGGAGAAAATGTCTCATCATATTCCACTCCCCCTTTCTGGGAGAACCCTCTCGCCACAAACCTCACCTTGAAATTATCAATTCTTCCATCTGCATCATGCTTGATCTTGTAGAGCCACCTGGAACTCACAATTAACTTCCACTCTTGTCTCGACACTATGTCCCAAACATCACTCCTCATAAAATAGGTGTATGCCTCTACCATGGAATCCCTCCATACATGCTAATCTAATGCTTCCTAAAAAATAAAAGGATCAATATCAATGATGCTACTCATAAGTTCCATATAGTTTGGAAACTTCTTTGGAGGCCTGTTATCTCTAACTACACTCCTAGGAGCATCACCAGCATCCTTCAATGTCTGCAATAGCCACCTGGGTCTCCTAACAGGACAAAAAGGGGATAAATCCTCCTTCCCACCTAAAGTCTAAATTGTTGACTGTTTCTCATCCTTCAGAGCATGCTTCTCCTTGTCCTTTGTCATTGTTGACAACTCTTGATATCTCTTAGATGCTAGGTTCTCCTCGAACTTAACATATCTGCTAAAAATTGTCTTTATCTACGCTAGAATGATGATCCTATAATAATTTTATGTCTCAATGTACCCCACAAATATAGCCTTATTCCATGGAGGCTCCAACTTTGTACTCTTATCCCTAGGCATATGAATGTATATTGGACAACCAAATATTCTCAAATTTCCTATCTATGGCTTCACTCCTGAGAATTCCTCCTCATAAGTCTTATTCTCAAATATCCTGTGGGGTCTCTTGTTCTACACATACATCACCATGTTACATGTCTCTTCCCAAAGAAACATAGGAAACTCTTGTTCATGTATCATAGCTCTAGAAAAACTGATGATGGACTGATTCTTTCTCTCTGCAATACCATTTTTGTTAGGGTTGTATGAGACTGTTATCTCCCTATTGATCCATGCCTCCTTGTATAAATACTTGAATTCATTGGACGTGTACTCTCCCCCATTACTCAACCTCAATACCTTGATGTTATTTCCTGTCTAGTTCTCCACCTGAGCTCTAAACTCCTTAAATTGAATGGAGACCTCATCTTTGGTCTTCATAAAGAAGATCCAGGTTTTCTTGGAAAAATAATCAATATACATCACATATTATGACAATCCATGTAATGATTCTACTAAAATCGGTCCACTCACATATGGATGAATAATATCTAATATCCCCTTAGACCTACTCTCACTACTCGGAAAAGAATCCTTGGAATTCTTTCGAAGTGCACACCCTCTTCACTCTCTCTACTACTCAATAATGAAATTTGGAAGACCTGTAACAATCCCCCTGATAATTAGTAAATGTATATAGTGTATGTGTCCCAACCTCATGTGCCACAATTCACATAGATTGTCACTGTCATGTACCAAATCTTGAACAAGGATTCCCTAAAACCTGTACAAATTTCCCTCTCTAACCCCAACAAACACTGTGTTATCCTAGATATATTTGTTTGGACATATGAGTACTTTCCCTTTATGAAAAGTAATAGAAAAAACCTTCTTCTCCATAGCTGAGACTTATAGAAATATCTTTTTCAAACCTGGTAGGTAAAGAACATCATGGGAGTCCAATGAACCTCTTGACTTAATATTGAATGTAGTTGTTCCCTCACCCTTCACTACATACTTGGAATCATCAACAAGTTGCACATGAACATCTGAGTCCCTCTCCGTCATACTTCTAAATAGTTCCCATGATTTTTTCATATGATGAGATGCACCATTTTCCAATAACCATACACTCACAGTAGCTATGTTGGTATAAAGGAAAGAAACCGGTTTGTAATACTTATCAAACTTCACTACATAATCATCAAGTTGAGTATCTCTTGATGTTGATGTATGCATATTTCCTTTATCGTTCTTATTCTCTAGACACAGATGTGCATAATGTCCATTCTTATGACATGAGAAGCACTTTATTTTACTCAAGGCCTTCTTCTTCCCTAGCTGTGATTATCTTCCATCATTGTTATCCTTCTTAGTAGAACTCTTTAATTTTCCCTTCTTTGTCTTACTGAAAAGAACCAAGTTCTCCTCACTAATTCCCTACTTGATACCCTTAAAATCCTTCTAAGTCTCTTCATGGATTCAATCATCCTAAATTATCTCGTAATATGGGAGATTTTCCCAAGAACAAACTCCCTTGACAAATGGTTCCCAAGACTTGGGAATACCATTCAGTTCCACATTCAAAAGATTTTTTTCCTCTGTTTTCTTCCCTATGGATGAAAGTTGATCATGCCCATTTTTTTTCCTCATGATATAACTAGTAACATTATAAGATATAGACATCAACACTGATATGATTTTATTCCTTAAGACCATTTTCCTATTCATGTTAGTTCTTTGGAATAAACCTACCAAGGCATCAAACATATCTTTGGTTTTATTATTCTTCGATAAGTGGGGAATTATATGATCCTTCACTAAATCCAAGAACACTCACTCAGATTTGATCTCTTTCTTCTAGTGAGATGCTAAGTTTGCAGGATCTGTCATTGGAGAAACTATGTTTTCCATAAAATCCCAACGGTCATACTCCTTTAATGCCAAAGTCACTATTTCTCTCCAAGATATAAATTTGGATGCTCCATCCAGTCTATCTTCAGCTCTCAAAGGTTTTGTTTCCATCCCTAGGACCTGATAAATTGTCATGGAAACAACATGTTGTTGAAAACTTCCCATGTACTGACCTATACATTCCTATCACGACTGGAACCTATGTATGTACGTGACTTCCCTCACTAGAAAATTCATATGTACATGTATGTGCTTATTTCTACTTGCATATACGTGAATTTATCCAAATAAACTTGTGTATGTATGCACATGTTCCTTCTACAACTCACATACAAATCTGTAAACCTGCAAAACCCTAGTTCTATCTCAGTACAACTGTTTCCCTAAAATTTGTCCTTTGATTTCTTTCTACTAGTTATGGACATGACAAGATATCCTACAGTTATGATAGATATATTATTAACTCTATGGATCTGAGATGTGGCTGCCCTTCATAGCATGAACTCTGATACCATGTTGAAATCCCCTTACTTCATCACCTAGGTGTCTTGTTATATAGTGATCTCCTTATTGCAAATAAAGTTAGGAGATCACACAAAAAAAATTCACTAATGGAATATTAAACTGAAATAGAGATTGCAGAATTAAAACTAGAAACCAAATCATGCACAAAAAAACACCAATATTTTTTGGTAGATACTGCTAGAAAAAAAAATGAAGAGGAAACCAATGTTCAGAATGATTTTATTATGCTAAAATCAGGGCTCCTGTAACATTGATAGTGGCCCACTGAGAGAAATACAACTGTATAGAAACCTATCAAAGTCTAATCTATTGTACGACCTAGATATACATGATTTTCAAGGTGTACATGGTTGTCCGTTCTGTAGACCCACGAAGATGCATGTCTCCACTGTGACCCATGTACATGCACATAAATACTATATAGAAATCTTTGTATAGTTCGACACTTTCTCATCTCTTCCCTCTATTGAAACCCACTTGTTTTTGCCTCTATTTTCTCTTCTCCTTGACCTGATACCTATATGGAAGTACTTCTCCACCTATCCAAGATCTCCTTGAATCACAATCCTTCATGATCCAACCCTCTATGTTTTGACTCTCTCAACACAAGTTTTGTCAAGTTTATTTTCCTTTACCCTAGCCTTTATTTTATAATATTGAGTCATAATGTAACCCTAATCTCCAAAGTGATTGAAGGTTTAGATTACTTCTCACCTCACTTGACATCAATGGATAAAATTAATTCAAATAATGAATTGATAAAATAACTTTACTCTAATAATTTTTTTAATTAAAGTGAAGTCAAGGGTAGAAGTCTTTGGACGATTTCTAGACATCTAGAAATGTAGACCTCTATGGAAATACCTATCCAATTCTACCATGAATCAACATAACCCTTCAAACCCAAGTCCGATGAAACTGATGATTGGTCAATATGAGACCCATTTATAGTTTTATCACAAGTTGCAACTTGCATGTTCAAACCATTAAGGGAGATGTTGGCAATTTGGTCTAGGGGCATAAAATACAAACCAAGCATGATAGTGGAGTTTTGTAGGCTCTTGCATGTTTGTTTGGCCAAGGCTCATGTGACCAATCTACCCAAAATTGCCCGACACAATGTTCTTCAAAATCAACCACTTGTTTAAAAATTGCAATGTGCCTCACTGAGCAAAACCCTAGTTTCTAAGATCCTCCAACAAACATTTTTTTGGAAAACATAATGACAATGGAGGGGTCCCCCTAGCTATAAATTGGTTCTCTGAGTCCAATGCAACTGACAACTTGTCAATTTGAGGGTCAGTTATAGTTTTATCACGAGTTGCAACTTACGCCCTCAATCCATTCAGGGGCATGTTGGAAATTTGGTTTGTGGACATAAAATACAAAATAAGTGGCACAAAGGAGTTCTATAAGCTCACAAAAATATATTTGTCCAAGGCCCACACTACCCACTATCTCCCATGAAAGTATTCTTAAAAATCGACTACTAGTTCAAAAATAACAATGTGCCTCACTAAGAAAAACCCTAGTTCTTGAGATCCTCCAACAAATTATTTTATGGGAAACATAATGATAGTGGAGGGATCCCCCTAGATGTAACCTAGTGCCCTAATTAAAATGTAATGTATGGTTCATCAATATGAGGCCCAGTTAAAGTTTTATCATGAGTTTCAACTCACCTCCTCGAGCCATTTAGGGACATGATGGAAATTTCGTCAAGGTGCATAAAATCCAAACCGAATGGTACAACAGAGTTCCATAAGGTCCCACAAGTATATTTGGACAAGTATCGTGTGACCAATCTACCCATAATCACCCAGCACAATGCTCTTCTAAATCAACCACTTGTTCATAAATTGCATTGTGCCTTAATGAGAAAAACCCTAGTTCCTGAGATCCTCCAACAAACACTTTTTTTGAAAACAAAATTATAGTGGAGGGGTTCCCCTAGCTGTAATATGGCACCCCAATTCCAATGAAAATGATGGTTCATCAATCTGACACCTAATTAGAGATTTATCTCGATTTACATCTCACCTCCTCAAGCCATTCAAAGACATGATGGAAATTTGGTCTGGGGGAATAAAATCCAAACCAAGTGAAATAATAGAGTTTTGTAGGTTCCCACATGTCTATTTGTCCAACTCCTAGGTGAAAACGCTACCCACAATCGCCTAGAATAGTGTTATTCAAAATCAACCACTTTTTAGAAATTGCATTGTGCCTCATTGAGAAAAACCCTATTTTCAGAGATCCTCCCAAAAATAATTTTCCCAGTAATGGAATGATAGAAGAGGGGTTGTCCTACCTATAAATATGTCCCCTGATTCCAATGAAATTGACAACTCTTTAAACTGATGCCCAGTTATATTTTTGTCACAAGTTGAAACTCACGTCCTTAAGTCATTCAGGGACATGTTGGAAATTTGGTATGGGGGCATAAAATCCAAATCAAGGATCATAATGAAGTTATATAATATCTTTCACATTTTTTTTTCCAAGGCCCATGCAACCATTCTACCCAAAATCGCTCAACACATTTTTCTTCAAAATTGACCACTTGTTCAGAAATTACAGTATGCCTCATTGAGCAAAACCCTAGTTCTAGAAATCCTCCAACAAATTCTCTTTATGGAAAAAAATGACAGTGTACGGGTCCCCCTAGCTATAAACTAAATCCTCGAGTCCAATTCAACCAATGGTTCATCATCCTAGGTCGTGCTAGTGTTTTATCATGATTTGCAACTCACCTCCTTAAGCCATTCAAGGACATCTTGAAAATTTGGTTCAGGGGCATAAAGTACAAACCGAGAAGAATAACAAAGTTCTATAAGATCCAACACGTTTTTTTGGCCAATGCCCACATGATCATGCTTCCCACAATTTCCCAATACAATGTTCTTCAAAATTGACCACTTGCTCAAAGTCGCCCGGCATAGTATTCTTCAAAATCGACCATTTGTAACATGGTTCCTTGAGTCCAATGAAACCAACAGTTCATCAATATGAGGCTCGATTATATTTTTATTGTGAGTTGTAGCTTGCCTCCTCAAGAGATTGACGGACATGTTGGTAATTTGGTCAGGGGGCATAAAATCCAAACCGAGAAACATAATGGGCTTCCATAATATCTTGCATGTCCTTTTTAACAAGGCCCATGTGACAACACTACCCACAACCACCTAGCACACTTTTCTTCAAAATCAACCACTTGTACATAAATTGAACTATCTCTCACTAAGAAGAACCCTAGTTCTGAAGATCCTCCACAAATAATTTTATGGGAAATGAAATGACAATGGAGGGGTCCCCCTAGCTATAACCTATGATTAATCAATATGAGGCTCAATTAGAGTTTTATCGTGAGTTGCAACTTGCCTCCTCAAGTCATTCAAGGACACATTAGCAATTTGGTCTTGGGGCATAAAATCCAAACTAAGCGACATAATGAAGTTTTGTAAGCTCTTTCACACATGTTTTGCCAAGACCCATGCAACCATGCTACCCACAATCACCCGGCATAGTTTTCTTCAAAATTTACCACTCATTTAGAAATTGCACTATGCCTCACTGAGAAAAAGCCTAGTTCATGAGATCCTCCAACAAATTATTTTCATGAAAACATAATGATAATGGAGGAATCCCCTTAGAATTAACCCATTTCCCTAATTCCAATGAAACCAATGTATCATCCATCACGAGTTGCAACTTGCCTCCTCAAGATATTCAGGGGCTTGTTGGTGACTTGGTCTGGGGGAATAATGTCCAAACTGAGAAACAAGGAAAGGAAAGGCATGGAAATGAAATTAAAGGAATGGTAAGGCAAGTCAAGGCATGGCATGGAAATTCAAGTAAAGGCAAGGTAATGTAAGGAAAGACAATGAAATGCAAGGCAATGGAATTCGTGGCAAGGAAAGGAAAGGCATGGAAAGGAAAGGCATGGCAAGGGAAGGCATGGCATGGCAAGGAGATACAAGGAAAGACATGGAAATGATATACATGGAAAGGAAATTTAGGGAAAGGCATAGAAAGGAAAGGTCTAGGTATAGGTATAGGTGTAGGTATGACAAGGCAGGGAAAGACAATGCAAGGCAAGGCATGACAAGGGAAGGCATGGAATGGAAAGTTAAGGTAAGGAAAGGAAAGGAAAGGAAAGGCAAGGCAAGGCTATACATGGTAGGAACTATACCTAGAACTATCCCTATACCTAGGCCATGACCTATACCTAGACCTATATCTATACCTATACCATGACATAGACCTACACCTAGACCTACACTATTACCTAGAACTAGACCTACACCTACACCTACATTATCACCATGACCTAGACCATGGCATAGACCATGACCTAAATGACGAACTATACCATGGAAAGATAAGGCATGGAAACTAAAGGTAAGGAAAATAATGGAAAGATAATTCATGGAAACACAATGCAACACAAGGCAAGGAAATACAATGAGAGCAAGGAAATACAGGGAAAGGCTAGAAAAGGATAGACATGGGAAAGAAAGGGAAGGGAATTCATAGAAAGGCATGGAAAGGAAAGGTCTAGGTAGAGGTATAGGTATGTCTAGGAAAGGAAAATGAAGGCAAGGAATGAAAATGAAAGGAAAGACAATGCAATGCAAGGAAAGGTAAGTCTAGATATGGAAAGAAAAGGCAAGGAAAGGAAATACAAGGAAAGGAAAGGAAAGGTATAGTTCTAGGTCTAGGTATAGGTATGGAAAGGAAAGGCAAGGAAATGAAAGGCAAGGTGAGGCATGGAAAGGAAATGCATGGCATGGAAACCCAAGGCAAAGTAAGGAAATGAAAGGAATGGAAAGGAAATTCAAGGAAATGTGAGGCATGGCAAGGAGAGGCAAGGCATCGAAAGGAAAGGCATGACATTGCAAGAACATACAAGGAAAGAAATGGAAAGGATAGGAAAGCATAGACATGGAAAGGAAAGGAGAGGAAAGGCATGGCATGGAAAGGTCTAGGTATAGGTATGGCAAGGAAAGGCAAGGAAATTCAAGGCATGAGAAGTCAGGTCAAGGTAAGGAAAGGCATGGAAAGGGTCTAGGTATGGAAATAAAATGCAAGCCATGGAAAGGAAAGGAAAGGAAAGACATGGAAAGAAATGACATGGAAAGGAAAGGAGGGGCAAGGCATGGAAAGGAAAGGAAAGGAAAGGCATGGAAATAAATGACATGGCAAGGAAAGGAGGGGCAAGGCATGGAAAGGAATGGTCTAGGTCTATTTATGGAAAGGAAATGCAAGGTATGGAAAGGAAAGGAAAGGCAAGGAATGAAAATGAAAGGAATGGCATGGAAAGGAAAGCCATGACATGGAATGGAAAGGAAACGCATAGCATTGCATGGAAATTCAATCCATGGCATGGCAAGAGACAAAAATGAAAGGAAAGGTAAGGATATTCAATGCAATGCATGGCATGGCAAGGAAAGGAATGGCATGGAAATTCAAGTCAAGGAAAGGAAATTTAAGGCAAGGAAAGGATAGAAATGGAAAGGAAGGGAAATAAAAGACATGGAAAGGAAAGGAAAGGCAAGAAAATTAAATACATGGAAATAAAATACAAGGTATGGAAAGGCTAAGTAAATCCAGACATGTCAAGGAAAGGAAATGTCTAGTTCTAGGTATAGGTCTAGGTATGGAAAGGAAAGTGTTGGTTACTTGGCTTGACTTGGGTTCTAATATCGAATAGGTTTCCAACAAAACCCTCAAAACTATCGTCCCTCCTAGTAAACTAGAAGGCAACGTTGCGCACAGATTTCTCAGTGTAGTCTTACCTGAGATAAATTTATGGGGAACTGCAATACTCCAATGTTTGCATTCTAGTAAGGAGTCGGGACTGTGTTTTGATTCTTCTCCTTATGCATCAACACCATCAATAATTCATCTACTTATAGGATTCATTCATCATTAACTATGCATGCATGTTGTTATATTTAGATTTAATCATTGATTATTTAACTTGTGATTAAAAAAATAGTAAAATAAATCATTCATAACACAAAAATCACAACAATCAATAACTCACAAACCCCCAACCTAGACCTCCTAGGTATTTATATATACTACTCCATTGGCTTATAGTTGTTAGAATATTGTCAAAAAACCTAACCTTGACATGGTTAGGCATGTCTGAATGAAAATCACATTGCTTTTCCTCCTACATGTTTCTTTTCCTTGTTTTGATGCATGCTTCTTTTCTGCCTCGTAAGGCGCACACTCCAAAAATAGACCTTCTCTTCCAAAAATAGGTATGTTCCAAAAATATATATTTCTCCTAAAATAGGCTTGTGCCAATAGGACCCCAACACTAACAAGTGGCTCATCCCGATCCACTAAGGTGGTGAACACTCCATGTACATCCTTCTCCAAGATGTGGAACTTTTATGCTAGTCGCTTCCCTTTTTCTTTCATTTGTGCAACTTTATCTATTAGTGCCTCGACCATATTCTTTGTTATATTTTCTTGCAACAATGTTGCACTCTATGTATGTTCCTGCACCATCCTTTTCTTCTCTTCCTACATCTCTGTAATTATCTACGTTGCTTTCTCCTAGAGGGGATCCAGCTGGGCTTGTCTTGCTTGTTTATTGATTTGCATAGTTTTTAAGACTTTCTATAGGGTATTCATCTCCTACATTCCCTTCAAAAGTTTTGTCATACTCATGGATTTTTGTCTCTAATTCAACTTATGCATTGTAGTGTTGATTTTATTCTCTTGTTGGTCTAATTGTTGGAACTTTTCATCCTCCTCTAAAGTAGTCCATATTTGTGCAGTTCTGCCAAATACTTTTGCAATTTCCTTGGCTTCCATTTCCATCTCATCTGTCTGGAATGTTTCTTGTTTTTCTCTTTTATTGTGGAATTCAAGAGGAGACGTATGATTATTTTTTTCTTTCAAATCCTCTATCTCCTGCCTATATCCCTCAATTGTCTGCAAGATGATCTTTATCTTTTCGTCTGCACTCCTACCTGGTGTTTGTGTGTTGTCTGGAATGCGGTTGTATGTTGTTGTTATCCCCTTCTCTAGATTGTCAGTGATTCATTTTTCCTCTTCCTTCTCTGAAGTCAATTGGTCATTGGTAATTTGTAACATCTAGGTGACCCCCCTACCAACTTCCAATTTGGTGGCATCTACGATAGCTCTCGATTGTACCTCCTGCATTACACTGGCCTAGAGTCCATATAGTGCTTTCATGGGTATCTTCACCATGACAAAATCAAAGTGGTCTATGTCCCCCATGGGTTTCTATGCGATCTTCTCATAGCGTTTTTGTTGTGTGACCATAAATGTGTCACTTCCCTACACCACTATTTGAAATGTTTCTTCTTTTTCCCTATGTGTAGGGGGGTGTTGTGTCTTTTCAGGTTGTTGTGCTGTTGCCTTTTGTAGTTTATGAATTTTTAGTTGTTGTAGAGTATCATAGAGTTCTATGAAATTTTCCATGATCTCCTCTCTCTGTGATTCTATGATGCGGACCACACATTCCCCCCTATCATGGGCCTTGTCTTCCATGAACTCAACATCATCCTCTATTAGGGTGATGAATGGGGCCTTATTGGTGTATTTCATCTTTTTTCACAATTCCTCCACCAAAATTGTAGTTATTTGTTTCGGTGAGGGATGCACCCCGCTCTTTTTCATTTGATCCCCTTCTACTATAGCCCGAGATGTTTCTTCATTCTTGGCATCCCCCTAAAAATCTTCCCTGGGCACTATTGTTGTCCTCCTTGGCCTCTTCGGCACCGTGCTACTTCCAGATTCCTAAGTGCGTGCCACGAGATTCCTAGTATTAGAAGCTGGGCTATTTGTCTTTGTTGATGGGCATGCTTCGGCTTGCCCCTTCGGTTTTTCTGATGTCATTGTTGTTGGCTTTGTTGTTGGTTTTTATACTGGCGCCTTTCATTGCATAGGCCAGTCTTGATTTTCCAATCGACCTCTTCTATGGTGATGTAGTACTGCATCTCCAACCATTTCTTCTGTGGATCCCTTGTGGCATGGATCCACATATGGTGCCTAGATTCCTTTAAATGAGATATCCCTTCAAAATCCTGGACCACTTGCATAGGAATGCACCACAGATTGGTTGTTCATTGTTTTATATCTTCCAGATCATAGCGAACACCATGCTAGTCTCCTACTAATTTTTGTATCCTTGGCCTACCAAAGGCATTCGTACCTGCCAGCATAACACTTCCCTTTCCTATCAAGAAAAGCTTAAACTTTTGGCTCCTACCAAGTGGCCAATGCAATGAGGATAAGGAGCAAGGAATAATGGAACTAAGTTTCATTGTCCTATGCATCCTGAAAGTTGATCAAAAACTGGTTTAGCAGGTATCACACCCAACTAAACATGATCCCTTTGGCGTACTACACGACGACTGTGATGACTCATGTTGGAGCCTCTTCTTTCCTACAATTCCTCAGCAATTTAAAAGCCATGAGATTATTGGAAAACCTTGTCCCGTCATCATTGATGTCTCTAGGAAAAAATCCCTCTACTCCCTCTGTTGGTACCAAACTCTTCCTTGACTATCTCAATGATCTTCTTCTCATGCACTTTGTTGTCCAAGTATTCTTCTGGTTGTGCGCTCGCTGTGGGTAACCATGCAATTTTGGTGATCAATTCCACATCAAGCTAGACTGGCCTATGCATCTAGAAAATTCCTTCATGTACCTGGGCTATAAATTTATTGACGCACAACCCAACATTCTTACCATGCCAAAAGTGAAGTATGTCTAGGAGGTTTATGATCCTGGAGTTGTAGAGCCATGTTATCCACTATGCGGGCTCCATGATAGGTCTTCCCAGGGGTCAAATTTTCCTTGTGTCTGCCAATTAATATTCCTCAGCCAAGTATGAGAACCTTTTCAAGTCACGCACATCATGGTCTGAGTACCTTAGTTTAGGCAATTTCCCAAGAATGTCTTCCACAGTTACCACTGTGTATCGGAGGTAGGGAAGTGTGATTTATACAACGTCCTATGCCTTTCTTTTCTAACCGATGAGAAGTTGTACTTTTGTCACTATTTCTATTGCATCATCTTCTTCCCCCTCATATTTCGGCTAGTTGGTAATGTCCTCGACCAACACCTCCTCTTCGTTGTGACCCTGTTGTTGCCCTTCATTTCCTCAGGTTTAGCATGTTTTTTGGGGTTAGGGTTTGTACTGCATTTCAATTTTTTGAGCCCTGTGACATTTCCCCTTGTTCCTTTATCAACAGTTCCTCCTCAACCCTCATCGGGATAAGTGACTTTTTCTCTGAGGTCATAACATCTTCCATATCAATGAAATTCTTGAGCTCCACCATCCTTTCCTTCCTCCTTTGGCTTTGTCAAGTAACCCGTACATATTTCCCTAGAGTGACAAACTTTGGTGGTGTCATGTTCTATGCAAGTTGGGCAATTTATGTCTTCTTCGCACAATTACGCTTAGGTCACACACCTCTAGATCACTCTATGCTAAAAAATCACTAAGTGTTGAGCTAACCCATGGTTTCCACACTTTATAGACCTGGTCATAACTGTTTGGTTTTATTTTTCACTTTTGTGTGCATTTGCGTAGTATTTAATTTTTCCCTACATGTTGTATTTCTATTTTGTCACATTAGTTGTTGCACGTGACTTTTTCCACACTCCTTTCATTCACCCAACTTCTTTATCTTTTTGTATTTTTCTTCTTTTTCTGTTTTTGTATTCCTTTTTATTTCTTTTTGGAAGTTTTCTTTCCTAATATATACTATAGTACACTATACACATGGCTTCCTTACTGCATTGCAACTATTGGGAGCTAGTAGGTCGGTTGTCCCTATATAGTTTCAGTCGACTATCATTCACCATTCCTTTCAGTTATGTTCCTCCCAAGTACTTTAGCTACACACATCCTCCATCTATGACACCATTTACTTCAGATGGCCCTAGCCAATGCATTTTGAATATACCAGGGTGTTGCAAAAACTTACTGTCATAGAGGAGAACTAGATCTCCCTCCTTAAATATCTTCTTCTTTATACGTTTTTCATGCTAGGATTTGTCCCTTTCTTTTTGTACCTCTTGGTGAAATCCTGCCAGAATCATGTCTTCTAACATTTTCGTTAGTTGACTTAACCTCTTGTATTGCTCTTAGTTCTTTCATATTGGTAATGGTTTCTATGCACATACTAGGTATTAGAAATTATAATGGCACCATTGCTTCCTATCCATACACCAATCTGAATGGTGTTTGTCCTGTCAAATTCTTACATGTATTCTTGTATGAACATAGTACTATTGGTATTTTCAAATCCCAATCATCTTTTTTAACATTGCATTCTTTGTCAAATCATTCTCCAAAATCTTGTTGAAATATTATACTATCCCATTTTCCTGAGGATGATATGGTGTACTCTTCTACCGATGGACTTAAAAATCCATAGTCATAGCCTTCATGGTACTGTTAGGAAAATGGGTGCCTTGGTCACTCATCATAATCCCGGGACATCCAAATATTATGATCACCTTCTCAAATAAGAATTGCACTATAATCCTTGAATGGTGTTTCTTCTTCCCATCTAGTCAAGTATTTTATCACAGTAATGATATATATAGATCTTAACCTTATTGTTGGTGGATTAATAGGTTCGAAAAAACCTATTTCCCATTTGTAAAATACCTGAAGAGTTACTTGTGGTCTTAGGGGCATCTCATCCCTCCTGTTGGGTTTTCAAACTCTCTGACAGACATCATAGTTCTGTCAATATTCTTTGGAATCTTTATGAAATCTTGGCCACCATAAACCTACACGCAATACCTTCTGTGTGGTATCTTTTCTTGCATAGTTTCCTCCAACTATACCTTCACAAGATTCTGTTAAAATCCTGGGTGGTTCATGTTCCAATACACACCTTCTCAAAATGTTGTATGCACCCATATTGTACAAATGACCTGTAATGAGTTGATAGTCTGCAACTTTGACTACCAGATTTTTATTCTGCACAATACTAAACTCCTGTGGCACAACTCTTGTACTTAGGAATTGAATGACGTCAATGAACTATTCATCATCTACCTGTACTAAAAATAACTATGCACTAGGGAAGTTGTCTTCCAAGTTAGTAGGTTATTCTCCATTGATTACCCTTGACACGTGATTTGGTCTTGCATTCAACTTCCCTGGTTTGATTATTACTTCAAAATCAAGTTAACATCCATCTACAAATCCTCCCCCTTAACATTGGCTTGATGACTAGATATTTGAGGTTAGAATGATATATGAACATTCTAAAGTTCTTGTCCAATAAATAATGTCTCAATTTATGAAGTGCATACACCATGGATAGGCCTTCTCTTTCTGTGGTTTTGTAACTCAGCTTAGATTCTGATAACTTCATGCTCTTAAAGGCTATAGGATTATCTAAGTCCCATGCTCCTGGTTGTGCTATAATTTATCCAAGTGCTAGAGTTTATTCATCTACATGGACATGAAATGTATTTTCCCAATCTGGAAACACTAATATAGGCGTTGTCACCATCTTTTCCTTCAAGGTGTCCAATCCCTACTGACAATCCTCATTCCACTGAAATCTGGTGTCCTTCTTCAACAAATTTTCTATCAGTGCAGTGATATGTGCATACCCCTTTATAAACTTTCTATAGTAGCATGTATGTCCTAGTGTGGCTCTTAATTGGTGCATTGACTTTGGTGGTGGTAAGTTCACAATGACAACAATCTTAGCAGGGTCAACCAGTAGACCCTGTTTTCACATTATATGTCCCAACAATATCCCAAAAGGTGCACCAAAAATTCATGTCTTGATGTTTAGTGAGATCTGACATTGTCTGCATCTTTCCAAAATTAGTCTTAAAACTTCTACATGATCTTTCAAAATAATAAACACAATCCATTCATCCAAATATACTTATAAAAACTGATGTATGAACTCTTTGAAAGCAACTATGACCACCCTTGAAAATATGCCTAGTGTATTCCTCAATCCAAAGGGAATAACTATATATTGGTAGGATCCCCATTCTGTAGAAAAGGTAGTCTTATACCTATACTCTGGAGATATTTTGATCTGATGGTAACCTGAGAATCCATCTGTGAATGAATATGCTTCCTAGCCTCCCACATTCTTGAAGACCTCATCTATAAAAGGGTTAGGGAAATGATCATTTAAGAAATCATCATTGAGTTTTATCAAATCTAAAAAAATCCTTATCCCCCCTTGCTTCTTTTCATGGACTACCATAGGAATAATTCATTCAGATTCCTTCACTAGTTCTATGACACCAGCTTCCAACATTCATTCAATTTTTGCTTTCATTTTCTGCTTATACACTGGATTCATCCTGTAAGGTCTCTATCTAAAAGGTCTAGAATCTCATTTTAGGGGTATATTCATCTCACCTAGCTCACCTGCTATACATATGTAAATTTTATTGGAAATAGGTCATTGCATTCAGGCAATAACTATGCTATCCTTTCTAGTGTCTGCTCATCCTAGCAGCCTCTAATTATTTCCATTTTAGGATTTTCTTTAGTCTCAATGTTGACTTTCTTGACTTCGATTCATGCAGCAAATGCCTCTAACTCAAGAGATGGACCTTCCACCTCTCTCTCTCCTTCAATATTTTTTATGTTAATGTTGTGTGGATCATCTTCACATGGTTCTTCTTCTTTGACATGATAACATGTGAGTAACTCTTTGATTGTCTGTATGTTCTGTTGTTGATATTCTATTATAATTTCAACCTTTGATTCATCAAAAAATATCATTGCCCATATAAGCTTCAGGGTTGAATCAATGTTGGGGTTCTCATTCTTAAATGATAAGGTTACTACAAAATTATGTTGTAATACTATCCATTCTATAGTTCCTCTGCACATCTCTTGTTCTATGTGCGAGTTCCCTGAGATCCCTTCCAATGTATGAATGAAGTGACGAGGCCATTCCTTTTGTGGTGTCATCCTCCATTGTCTTCTTCATTTATCTAGTTTCTCAAATGGTCTTCCTCTCCGATCATACGTTTTCACTATATTTCTCCCCTATTCTATGCCAAATCTAATGCACAGTAACCGTTTACACAAATACTAGTCCTAAATTGTTTCTTTGTGCAAACCCAACCATCTTGTAGGTGTTTCCCTGAGTGAAATATCCAAGGCTAACAACCTCTGAGTTTCCACAATTTCCACCTCATAGTTTGTCAATAATTCTTCTAATTCATTCAACCCATGGAAAATGGGAGGTTCCCTTATCTCTATACCAACCCACCTTACTACGCAATCTATTCTTGCACACCTCTTTGTGGAGACTTCATGTAGTCTTTGCTGCCAATTCTCAAGAATTTTATATGAATCCAAATAACATGATGTAATGTTTCTCCAGCTGAAGACCCCATTTGTAGTTGGGTTGACATAATATTCTTCTCACGTAGTGGTTATTTATCTCTTCCAAATCCAAACAGGTCGCCTCTACAAACCTTTCTCCTTTTGAAGGATCCAATGATTCAATAAATCTATATTCGCCTGATTCAAAATTCATTTTGCTTATCTTCAGGTTGATCACATCCTATTTATAAAATTCCCAATCCAATATAAGTAATGTTCGGTAAGGTGTTGTTCCATCTACTATCTCTATTACTTTGAAATCTTCCATAGTGCGTACTCCATCCAAATCTACTGTCACACCTTTACGTCTTCCAATTGGTAACACTCTATGTTGATTTGCGATTTTAAACTGAACATGTGACTATCCTAATGTGGATTACCCCATACATGGCGATGTATTATTAGGAAATACATTTACATCAGAGTCTAAATAAAGTATGATATTTCCCATGTTGAAGTCCCAAATATTCGCATTTAGCCTGAATTCCTTGCTTGTTCTTCTTCTTGTATGGATATGACTGATTGTTTTTTTCTCTAACATCCCTTCTACCTATGTGTTGCATATTTCTAGCAGATTCTGTAATACCTTAACGGATGATGGATCATTTAATAACTTATTACAGGATTGCAGAAAAGTATTTATAGTACTTACATTCTCTAAAGGTTGTCCTTTACTAGTGTGATCCATTGAATATGGCATTTCGCACATTCGTGGGTCCTGATTTTGTTGCACAAATGATTTAGATGCAATTTTCTCCTTGAGAATCTCCTTTATAGCCTCCTTAAATGTTTCCTTCTCTTTCTATGCATCAATAGGCTTATGTGGCTCAGTATTCTTATTTACGCATTGGTGTTGATTTGGATCTTGTTTTGCTGCATCAAATGTAGTATTATCTCCTCCTTGGGTAAATATATTGATATGCATTCCATCATCCCTGGCTTCTGCATAAATCCACTAGACATTCTGGTTGTTTTGGTTAATGTTTTCCTGAATCTTTCCCAATAGTGTTGGGAAGTCTTTTGTGTCATGGTCTGTTGCGCGATAATACATACATGTTGGTGGTGGAAGTGGAAAATCCCTTGCATAATGTCCTATTTTTTGGTAGTTGTGGCATACTATTGGCTCTCTGACTCATCCAAATCCTCCTCTACTTCGTCCTCCACCTATGAATCCACCTCTATCTCCTCGTGGTGCATTGTATTGGGGTACCTGGTTATACTACGTAGGATTATATTGTGGTTGTGAATTGTTGTAATGTGGCCATGCAGGGTTGAATGGTGGTGGAAGCTAGTTGAATTGAGGTGCATCTTTCCCTACCATCATCTGTACTTTCACCCTTTAAGTGTTTGAATTTATTTCTCTCATCAATTCCAATGTTCTATAGTCCTTATCATCATGACCCACCGATTTGCAGAAATTGCAATATGAACTTTTTCATACTATATTATACTTTTTCATCATTGAAAAATGATATGAATCATGCCCATGTATCTTACAAATCGCGTACCATGGTCGTCCTATTGGTGATGGGTTTGGCACCCCTGTTGCCAAGTACTGCATAAATGTTGGGAATTCATTATGATGATGTCCTTTTGTCTGACATAATGTATACCAAACAACTTCTCTTTCCTATTTTATCTTATTCTGGTCCAGTTGAAATGTCAGATTATTCATATCCTCCTTTAGCTCCTCTATTGTTGGATTTGTCCATTGATACTAGTTTTCTTCCAGTTGTAGGGATGCTTGCAAAGCCTCTTCCTAATTTTGGAACTTTTGTTGTCTCAAAGGATACTTCAAGTGTGATAATAGTGAGTTCACAAATAACTACCTATGTTTCATGTAAGTAATTGAATACTTGAACTTACCTTTCAGATAGTTGAACCTTTGATCAATATCCCAGACAGACTCACTAGGTTTCTACCTTATTTCGATCATTTTATTCATGTACTGGTCTTTGAATATTGTCTTCTGAAATTCATTTACTAGTAGCTTTTTCACCTCTCAAAAAATATTTGGTACTCCTTGTGGACTATTTACATCAAGGCTCGTGTACCATTCCAACGCACAGTCTCTTAGTGTAATATCTAACTATGATATTTGTGTATCCTCATTTGTGATGTTCTTTTCTTCCCAGATATTTTCACAGATGAATAAATTCTTTTCAGGGTCCTCTGATGCCTCTCCCCAAAAATTTGGTAATCTGATGGTGGGATATTGTCCTGCCATTTTGAACTTTGTTGAACTACTGCCTTCATGTGGTGTAAATAATTGTCTGTTACTTCCTGAACTTTCTCCCCTACTTGTTTTTCCTTGATTGGACCCATGTTATGTTTCTCCTCTTCCACTAAAATTTGGTTGTCTAGACGTTGGTGTTCTTTCAGGTGTATTAGTTGCACATGGGGTTGTAGGTTCCACACTGATGGTGATATGGACTGGAGTTCTGCCTTCTATTCCTAACCCTCGACCTCTTTTTTTCCTTTCATATTTTTCACATAGGATTTCCTCAATATTCTCCACATCCCAAAGATCCTCTACCTCTTCTTCATCGCTTGTCAAGCCCTCTCTATCGACTATGGGCCTCTTCTAGCTATTCATATTACATTGGTAAGGAATTTCGCTGTGTGCATTTCCATATTTTACCATTATCTTCTTTATCTAGTCATCTTCCATCATGATTGGTTCCATGGCCTCTTTATACTTCCCCTTAGCCATCTCCCTATCCATATCTCAACCTCCTATTAGTGCTTTCCTCCTTCCCCCATGCACGCAAGGAAGTTTAGTTGTCTTATTCCATGGTCATCAAACCTTTTTCATACAATAAAATATTGATTGAGGTATAAAGTGATCTGATGTACCTACCTTTGCGTTCCTTCATAAAATCCCACTCTACAATGGTGTAGGACTTCGCAGTATCTACTATAAATTTGATGATAAACCCTAAAATAATATTGTCTAACCAGAAATCTAATACGTGTGTAAATTTATAATTGACTCACTGTAACTATGAAATATCCACAAGATAGCACTCTAGCTATCTAATCTGATTCGTAGGATGGTTTTCCTTCAACCTCAATAACCACTCCTACAACAAATGTGGGAAATCACAGAAAAATAGCTCCTACAAGTCGCTAAACATGTATTGTTTTTTGAGATATTTTCACGGTGTCAACTTAGGGTTTATGTTTTCCTTCTACACAAACTCAAGTTCCTTTGTCCTCAACCATATTTAAATCTCCACCTTCATTGGATTCCATGGCCTGAACATTCTCTTTTATGCTTTCATCCTTCGTGCTTTTCTTCCACAAATCCCGTCCACTCAATCCTGTGCAGTTCCAGCCGACAACAGAACCAGTTGTTGGTTACTTGGGATAACCCAGGGTCTGATCTCAAATATTTTTCCAACAAAACCTTAAAAACTACCATCCCTCCTGGTAAACTAGAAGGAAACGTTGCGCATAGAGTGTTCAATGCAGTCTCACCAGAGATAGATTTATGGGGGAGTGAAATACTTAGGTGTTTGTAATCTAGGAAGGAGTCGGGACTGTGTTTTGATTATTCTCCTTATGCATCAACATCATTATTCATTCATCTACTTCCAGGATTCATTGATCATTAAATCTGCATGCATGTTGTTATATTTAGATTTAACCATTCATTCTTTAACTAATGATTAAAATAATAGTAAAATCAATCATTCATAACACATAGAACACAATATTTTTCTGTGTTTCACCCCCTCCTGGGGCTATGTCCACAAATATTTGTCTCTTCTTCTCTTTTATTCATTCTACTACAAAATCTGAACTGCGTGCATTACATCTTTAGGATTATAATCAAAAGGAGGGTAAGTACCTTCTTGGAGGATGACTAGATCACACCAGGCTCCACAGCCTATGACCAAACCCTTAAAAACTAACTTATTCAGCTCTACCACAATAACCATAACAAAACTCAAAATAATCAATAACTCACAAACCCCAAACCGAGACCTCCTAGGTATTTGTTTATACTATTGTAATGGCTTATAGTCATTACAATATTGTTCAAAACCCTAACCCTAACATGGTTAGGCCTGTCTGCATGCACACCACATTTATTTTCCTCTTGCATGTTTCTTTTCCTTATTTTTTTGCATGCTTATTTTCTTCCTCCTAAGGTGCATGATCAAAATATAGAACTTCTCTTCCAAAAATAGGTCTATGCCCAAAATAGATCTTTCTCCCAAAATAGGCATGCACCAATAACAAGGAAAGGAAATTCAAGGCATGGAAAGGCAAGGCATGGCATGGAAGCTCAAGGAAAGGAAAGGAAATGAAAGGCAATGTGAGGCATGACAAGGGAAGGAAATGCATGGAAAGGAAATGCATGGCATGGCAAGGCAAGACAATGAAAGACATGTAAATGATAGGAAAGGATATACATGGAAAGGCAGGGCAAGGTAAGGCATGAAAGGGAAAGGTCTAAGTCTAGGTATGGAAAGGTAAGGCAAGGAAATTCAAGGCATGGCAAGGAAAGGAAAGGCATGGAAAGGAAAGACGTAGCATGGAAATTCAAGGAAATAATTGTCTATGCAAAATCAAATTTGACTGATATGAACAATTATAAGGGTCATATTTATGAGAACTTAAAAAACAAAAATTAGAAACAAGTGAAATATTTACAAAAAAGATAAGATCATGTAGATGTTTATTAATACTAAAAATAGTGAGAAAATTCTGTCTAAAAAAAAATGTATTTGCATCAATTGTGGACTTAGATAAATAATTTATTGATAATTATATGGACACATGGTTTATGATTTATGACAAACATCTCAATAAAAACAAGCAGATTTTGTTATATTTTTTATGCAAATTATATGCTAGGTTTTTTTGGGGAGCATTGGATTAATTATTTTAGATATAGGAAATTTTGGTGCGGTAAGTGGGGGTTCAGTGTAGTGATACATTAAATAACTACACAAATAAATAAAAGGAAGAAAATAGTGTTTTATATATATATATATATATATATATATATATATATATATATATTGGTTCTTTATTTTTATTTTTTGAAATAATCCTATCAATCATAAATGTCTTCACTATGCATAATATACTTACATACATACTACTTTCATATTCCTATATCATATTACCTATCCCTTTTTGTATTGTTTTTCTCAGCATAAAAGCTCAATAAAAGCTATCCATTTTCATCAAAATTTGTGAACCTTTTTCTTGGTTTTTGGGAAAAGAGTTTTATTTTTGTGATTCAATTTTACAGAGTCATATATATGGTCTTAAAACTTTTAAAAATGTGTGAATATATATTCATACCTCTTATTCCATGATTTATATGGGGAAAATCCCTCCCTAATCTAGGTCTGGTGACTAGGCAGAGCCTTGACACCCTAAAAGACAAAAAAGATTCTATTCTACCCAAAATCAAACAAAACCTTATGATAATTAAGGGAAGAGAAGGAATATATAAATGTGTACCTTAATTATTTATGGTTGATGTCGATCCCTTCATATTTCTTTCTATTCCAAGACTTCATGCCTTCTCCCAAAGATGGCCTGAAACAATGCTATAGAAAAAACTATGACAACATATGATTAATTATCAAGATTGTGTAGAGGGTTAGATATTCATGAAATAATCCATAAATAAAAAAATCAAGACATAAATATCCGGGACAAGAATTTTTCACTTTTATTAATAACAAAATTGGAAGTTACAACATGAATTTTGTTGGCGCCACTCAACGAACCTCGCCTAGGTTTATCTACTTTCTCTCCAAGTGCATTATTCCCAATATTTTATCCTCAAAACCAACATACCAATATAGGGGAAAATGATGGATTGTATAAGGAGGATGGATGGAAGGGAATGATGAGGATGAAACTCATAACAGAATGCAAGAAGGCTTGGAATACAAGGGAGAAATTTGGTAGAGTTATCTTGCCCCTAGTTTGATATATCCAAATGACCCCCCTAGGTCCATTTTTATATGAGACAATGATGGTTAATTCGTTGTTAGAAGGGCTAGAGGAGGTAAAATGGTTGAAAAACCTAATATATCCCATAAACTCCACTGGAAAGTGCAAAATTTATATTTTTTTCCAACTTTTTAGAGTACACGCGGGCTTTCAGTTATGCATCTAGTTTGTGTATGCGGGCTGTTAGGTATGCAAATAATGTGTGTATGTGCTATACATATGGATCAACGTGCATATTCCATACAATGTTTTTTTATTTATAAGAACTCCATCAAAAAGGGTTGGAAGATGTGTGAATGAGTAGGCCAACATCAGAGATGCATAGTAGTGGCATTTTGAGTTAAAACAATTATTGAATTTAATAAATATATTTTCCATTATAAGTTCTGATAGTTTTTAAGGAATTAATTGGATTCTTATATTGAAAGGAGAATAAGTTAGTGGTATCAACAATATGGAATACATTTTTTATATGAATATGCAAATGTTAATTAATTGGTAAAAGAGTATAATACATTAGTCTTTTAAGATTATATATCATATGTTGTATTGTATTCCAGTTGAAGCCATTGTTTACCTATTCAAACACTTTGATTCTAATCATCATTTTGGTTTTTTATGAATTTTAATCATGTGAAAGGAATTAATAATCAGAGGTGTAAACTCAAGAAGGATACATAAATGAGATTACTATTTTATTGAATGGCGTTAAGTAAGCATTCAAATAGTTAGCAAATTGAAGAAGTTTGATTGTTAAATTAGTTGAAATTGTGTGTTTAACCTAGAAGGATATATAATATAAATTGTGAGGAAAGGAAAGGAAAGGATAGATATGGAAAGGAATGTCAAGGAAAGGCATGGCATGACAAGTAAAGGAAATGAAAGGAAAGACATGGAAAGTATAGGAAAGGTTATACATGGCAAGGAAAGGCAACGCAAGGCATGGAAATGCAAGGTATAGGTCTAGGTATAGGTTTAGGTATGGAAAGGAGAGGAAAGGATAGATATGGCAAGGCATGGAAACAAAAGGCATGGCATGGAAAGGAAAGGCAAGGAAATACATGGAAATTTTAGGGAAGGATAGACATGGCAAGGAAAGGCAAGGTAAGTCATGGCTAGGAAAGGTCTAGGTATAGGTATGGGTATAGAAAGGAAAGGAAAGACAATGCAAGGCATGGAAAGGCAAGACATGGAAATGAGAGGCATGACATGAAACGTCAATTCAAGGCAAGGAAAGGCATGGAAAGGAAAAGTCTAGGTATAGGTCTAGGTCTAGGTATTGCAAGGAAATGAAAGGAAAGGCAAGGAAAGGCATGGAAAGGAAATACATGGCATGTAATGGAAAGGAAAGGAAAGACAATGCAAGGCATGGAAAGGCAAGGCATGACATGAAACATAAATTCAAGGCAAGGAAAGGCATGGAAAGGAAAGGTCTAGGTCTAGGTCTAGGTCTAGGTATTGCAAGGAAATGAAAGGAAAGGCAAGGAAAGGAATGGAAAGGAAAGAAATGGCATGGAATGGAAAGGAAAGGTGTAGCATGGCATCAAAAGGCAAGGAATGTAATGGAAAGAAAAGGAAAGGTCAGGCAAGGCAAGGAAATTCAATGCAGTGCATGGAATGGAAAGGAAAGGAATGGCATGGAAATTAAACTAAAGGAAAGACAATGTAAGGTAAGGCAAGGATAGACATGGCAAGTAAAGGAAAGGAAAGTCATGGAAAGGAAATGAAAGGAAATTAAAGGAAAGGAAAGGCAAGGAAATGAAAAACATGGTAAGGAAATACAAGGCATGTCAAGGCTAAGAAAAGATAGAAATGGCAAGGAAAGGAAAGGTCTAGGTCTAGTTCTAGGTCTAGGTATGGAAAGACAAGGTAAGTAAATGCAAGGAATGGAAAGGAAAGGCATGGAAATGCAAGTCATGGCATGGAAATTCAAGGAAAGGAAAGGAAATGCACATAAATTTGAGGCATGGAAAGGAAAGGAAATGCACATAAATTGGAGGCATGGAAAGGAAAGGAAAGGTATGGAAAGGCAAGGCATGGGATGGAAAGGCAAGACAAGGAAATAAATGGGAAGGATAGGAAATGATAAACATGACAAGGTAGGGTGTGGCAAGGCATGGCAGAGAAAGGTCTTGGTATGGAAAGGAAAGACAAGGAAATTCAAGGCATGGGAAGGAAAATCAAGGAATGGAAAGGCAAGGAATGGAATGGAAATTCAAGGAAAGAATTGGCTATGAAAAATCAAAGTTGACTAATATGACCATTTATAAGGATCATAATTATGAGAACTTTAAATTGTTTTTAAATCATAAGCAGGTGAAATTTACAAAAAAACATATGATCGTGCAGATGTTTATTAATCCTAAAACTAGTGAAAAACGTCTATATAGAAACAAATGTGTTTTCATCAATTGTGCACTTATGAATAATTTATTGATAATTGGATGGACACGTGGTTTATGATTTATGACAAACGTCTCAATAAAAACAAGCAGATTTTGATATATTTTTTATGTAAATTATATGCTAGTTTTTTTTAGGGGCATTGGATTAATTATTTTATATATAATAAATTTCGGTGTGGTAAGTGTGGGGTCAGTGTAGTGATAAGGAAAGAAAATGCATGGAAAGGAAATGTCTAGGTATGGGTCTAGGACTAGGTATGGAAAGGAAATGCAAGGCATGACAAAGAAAGGAAAGGCAAGGCATGAAAATGAAAGGCATGGCATGGCATGGAATCAAAAGGCAAGGAAAAACATGGCATGGAAAGAGAAGACAAGGAAAGGAAAGGAAAGGCAAGGAAAGTCAAGTAAAGTCAATGTAATGCATGGCATGGAAAGGAAAGGCATGATATGGAAAGTCAAGACAAGGAAAGACATTGTAAGGAAAAGGAAGGATAGACATGGAAAGACAAGGAAAGGAAAGGTAAGTCAATTAAAGGCAATGAAATACATGGAAAGGAAATACAAGGCATGGAAATGTAAATTATGGCATGGGAACTCAATGAAAGGCAAGGAAATGCAATGAAAGGAAAGGCTACACATGAAAAGTCAAGGAAAGCAAAGGAAAGGAAAGGAAAGGCTTGGATTGGAAATTCATGGCATGGAAAGGAAAGGCATGAAACAACAAGACAAGGAATGGTAAGGCAATGAAAAGAAAGGAAATTAAAGGTATGCCATGGAAAATCAAGGAAAAGAAAGGAAATTCAAGGCAAGGAAAGGCTAGGAATGGAAAGGCATGGAAAGGAAAGGAATGGAAAGGGAAGGCAAGGCATGGAAATGTAGGGCATGAAAACTCAAGTCAAGTAAAGGAAAGGAAATGAAATGAAAGGAAAGTAAATGCAATGAAAGGAAAAGATAGACATGGAAAGGAATGGAAAGACAAGGCATGGCATGACAAGGAAAGGAAATGAAAGATATGGAAATGATAGGAAAGGTTGGACATGGAAAGTCAAGGAAAGGTAAGGAATGGAAAGGAAAGGTATAGGTATATGTGTAGGTATAGGTATGGAAAGTAAAAGTAAGGCAATGCAATGAATGACAAGGAAAATCAACGCATGGAAAGGAAAGATATGTCATGGAAAGTCAAGGAAAGGAAATAAATGGAATGAAAAGGACATTAAAGGAATGGAATAATTAAGAAAGGCGTGGCATGAAAAGGAAATGCAAGGAAAGGAAAGGCAGGTAAATGCAAGGAAAGGAAAGGCAATGCAAGGAAACAAATTGCATGGAAAATGAAGGTGAAGCAAGTAAATGCAAGGAAATACAAGGCTAGGGATGGAAAGGAGAGGAAAGGAAAGGCATGGAAAGGCAAGGAAAGGAAATCAAAGGAATGATAAGGAAAGGAAAGGAATGACAAGAGAAAGAATGGCATGGAAATTCAAGGAAAGGGAAGGAAATTCAAGGCAAGGAAAGGCTAGACATGACAAGGAAAGGAAAGGCATGGAAATGGGGATGAATTATACTGAGAATTACTCTAAAGGATAATTCATAATCTCTTTCTGGAGTTAAGGGACATTTTGATGAATATTTTTGTGTGCATTGATTTCAAGTCATGGATTATTATGTTGTCATTTTTATGTCTTATGTATCTAGTAAGGATTTACATTATGTCAATTAATCTTATGTGATTGAGTAAATTACTTACTTTGTTATTTTTAATGAATAATTATTTGTGCTTTATTAATTTGTTTCCCTTACTTTTTTTAATAGGTATGTTGTAATTTAATGCATTAATTGTTGTAGAATTACTTTCATAGCAAAGTATTAATCAAATGAAAAATTTATTGTGATGTTCATGTAGGTTTCTCCCTTTATAAAATAGTGTAAATATATGTTTCCTAGGAATATCCTTGTAGTTGTATTTTTCTGTGGAATTAGTTCTTAGATGAATAGAGTTACAAACTTGTTTCTATTTACTATTTCTGAGAGTTATCTTTTGAGAATAGATTTCTTTAAATCCTTTTAAACTAGATTTTTTTCTTCCAATTTCACATATAATAGAAAAGAGTGGAAAAATAAACACTTTGAAATTCATACATTCATAAACATACAATTAAATGTGCCATGAAATGTATGTGTGTGTGTGTATTCAACCTTGTCTAAACTATACACTTTTTACAAAATGGCAAGAAGTTCCCTAACATACAAAAATTCCATATGGTGGCCTAGATACAAAATGACATTCATTGTAACTCATTGACCATTTCCACCCTTGCTACCCTCAAGATAATCCCAAAAATAAATATTTCTTCTCTTACTCGAAGAAGAACCTCAAGTGGTCTTGTGCCTAGATGTGCTTCATCGCTCCAAAAATTGGACAAAGAAACAACACTCTTAAATAAGTTTTTTTCCAAAATGAACTAAAATACTTATAAAATGATACTTTGTAATTCAACATAAGACAAATCACCATGGATGATACTGAAAATCACGAGGATGTTACCCTCTTATGTGAACCTAATCTCTCATTGATTCCACCATGTGTCAGTTACAAGGATAAAATCATGAAATTTAAACAAATGTGCATGCAATAAATTCCATTCATGATGTGTGAAAAAATTATCATCAACACATTATCTAACTATGAATAAATCAAGTAATGGTGGAGTTTCGTTTGTAGGTGGATCACTTGGCCATACAACCTACTCTATGAAAACATCTACTAAGGAAACCTCGATGGATGGAAAAAATGGAAATGGTGGTGTGGGTGGGTGATGCTAGCACTCTGTAAATTTTATCCGACTAATAGAAAAATGACAGAGGTAACTTTTTTCAGCTAGATTTAGAGCTGGGCACTAGCCTACTCAGCTCAGAGAGGTCGCTCTTGTGTCACTTGATATTTCTTTGGAAATCAATGGCTAGATTTAGCTTGTTTTGGGGGTTTTTATAAAGTTGTTCTCAAGGAAGGGAAGGGACACTTAGGGATGTGGAATTGAAATTATGGAAGAGAATGAAAAAAATCACTGGTTGGTAGAACTCTCCAGAGGATAAAGGATAAATGAGGCAATGAATCTGAGTTGTAAATTGTATTTAATAAGGGTGTAAGAGAAGGGAGAAAACAAATAACTACATCAGAGCATTACTGAAATGAATTATGAATTAGCTAAGAAGAAATATACACAGTTTAAATTGTTTTAGCTGAGAGCATCATAAGATGAATTATGAGCCTTTGACTATCCAATTTAAATAGAAGACAATGTAAATGGAATTAGAGAACACATGAAATACATACAATGAGAGAAGACAAAACTCATATCACCACCATTAGAATATTTTCATAGAGACTTCAAATGCTTCTGCATATGTATTCAATTCAGCTCTAGAAAATTACAAAGTTCTCCTTCTACAAGGTAAATCCCTCTCCAGTAAGTCCAACCATTCTATTATATCCTTTAGTAGTATATATAGAAACATTACATATGGAATTCAAAATGAATCATCTTCCCCAAGTTTCCAAAAATAGACATTGGTTGTAACGACCCCTTCGTTATGTCTATGAATAGCGAAGTTAAATAGAATTTTTTTTTTTTTTTTTT
>JZKD02S0239584.1:110852-132800 GCA_000966675.3 Picea glauca | reverse complement strand
AGGCCCTCAAAATGGCCCCGAAAGTGAAAACCTGCTAAAAATAGTAAATTGCCAAAATGGCCAGAAAACTGTTTTGAGCCATTTGGAAAAGGTGGGTGGACCCCGATATCCACCTAGATCATCCAACCCTCTGAAAAACATCACATTGTTGATAGTATTCCTTTTCATCTCGATGAATATTTGGCCACCATAATCCTACGCGTAGTACCTTCTACATTGTAGGTTTTCCTGCATAGTTTCCTCCCACTGTTCCTTCATGGGATTCTTCCAATATCCTAGGTACTTTGTGTTCTAGTGCGTATATTCTCAATATGTTGTGTGCCCCCATTTTATATAAGTTCCCTACGATCAACTGGTATTCGAATGCTCGTACAACCATATTCTTCCTCTGCACTGTGTTAAATTCTTGTGGCATAGTCCCTGTACTTAAATACTCAATAATGTCAGCAAAATAATCATTCGGAACCTGGACTAAAAATAACTATGCATCAGGGAAGGTATCCTCTAAGTTTGTAGTCTCCCCTCCATTAGTGACCCTTGATAAGTGATCATGTCTTGCATTCATCTTCCCTAGTTTAATGATGACTTCAAAGTCAAATTCTTGAAACAACAGTAACCATCGACAAATTCTCCCCCCCCCAACACTGGCTTGTTGACTAGGTACTTAAGGGATAAATGATGTATGAACATATTAAAGTGTTTTCTAATTAGGTAATGCCTTAAATTTTGAAGTGCATATACCATTGTCATACCTTCTCTCTCTGTAGTGTTGTATTTTTTCTCGAAGTCTTACAATTTTCTTCTTGCAAATGCTATGGGATGGTCCAACTCCCCTACTCCTGGTTGCAACAAAATAACTCCCAGGGCTATGGCTGATGCATCCACATGCACATGGAATGTATTATCCTAATATGGAAAGACTAAGATGGGTGATGTGACCATATTCTCCTTCAGGGTGTCCAATCCTTGTTGGCATCTTTCATTCCACTAGAATTCAGTATCCTTCTTGAGCAATTTCTCCATAAGTGCAGTGATTTTCTTATACCCCTTGATAAGTTTTATGTAATATTCTATATGTCCCAATGTGGCCCATAGATGGTGCACTAATTTTAGTGTTGGTAAGTTCACAATTACTACAATCTTTGTAGGATCCACGATAAAACCTTGTTTGCATACTATGTGACCCAATAGAATTCCGAAGGGTGTTCCAAATATACATTTCTTAATGTTCAAGGATATTTGGCATTTCCTGCATCTTTCTAACGTCAGCCTCAACACCTATACATGATCCTTCAACAGGTTATACACTATCCAATCATCCAAATATACCTCTAAAAATTGATGGATGAATTCTTTTAAGGCAACAATGACTACTCTAGAGAAAATTGCTGGTGGATTTTTCAGTCCAAAAGACATGACTGTGTACTAGTGTTAGGTTATGAAAAAGGTATAAATATCTTCCTTTTTCCCACATTTCATGATATCATCTTGATTGACTTTTCGATTATTTAGGAGAAAATAGAATAGAAAATGAATAATATACTCTTTAACATTATTGTTGAAGTTAGATTACATAGATCCTAAATATGATTGGAATTGTCTGGTTTTATTACAGGATTGGTTAAATATTGTCAAACCCAAGATAGCAAAGGAAATCTTGAAGATGCGCAAGCTATTGGAGGTTGAATACTTTTTGGCACAAGGCAGTTTTGAAGATGACCGAGTTTCTTATATTGTAATAGTAAAGCAATCCTGAGGATCTCTCGATCCTCGGGATAGCTTAATTTACCCAGATTATTGTAATATATAAGGGGTAAATAGATCTTGAAAAGAAGTAGAAGAATTGCACCCAAGAACTCAGAACTTAGAATTTCTATGCGTTAGCAGTTTTTGTAAAATGTTGTACCAGCTATGAAATCAATAGAAGCTTCGAGCAATTTTACCATTTCTATATACTGAATTTCAAATAGCAGTGCTTCTAAGGACCAAGGGCCCCGTCTAAAGGAGCTATTGTTCGACCTGTAATTGTATCATTTCAATTTTTGTTTTGTGATTCGATTCTCTTTTACAACAGTTAAACGAATTCATAAGTGTGTTGATGATTTCATGTCAATTGCAAGAGATAGATGTTCCCTGAAGCATTAGATGATTGTTGTTCCAATTCCTATTACTGAGATTTGATGCGTGACAGTTCCTCATAAGTTCACGTTTGTTGTTCCCTTCACTTAGTTTACATTTGTTGTTCCTTTCACTTAGTTTACATTTGTTGTTCCTTTTACTTAGTTTACATTTGTTGTTCCTTTCCATTAGAATATAGTTGTTGTTCCTTTCAATAGAAATACGATTGTTGTCTCTTTTCGACTAGATTACAGTCTTTGTTTCTTTCTATAGATAGGGTAATTAGCCTTTTTCTTTCTAGCAATTTGATTCATAATAATAGTCATTTCTGCAAGTCTTTATCTAGATTCAATTACTACTCTTAAAATGAATTCAATAGATTAATTAGTTCCTTTCCATTGCACAGCTTTAGATTTCAATTCCTAGAATCTTTAATGAATGTTTGAGGAACTTGATTGTTGATAAACTCAGATTTGCTTTCACTACACGATTTTAGCCTCTACAATCTATCTGCATAGACTTTGCCAATATTCTTTGAGATAAAAGACGAATCCTTGGGTTGATAAATTAATGTTAAACTAAGGTTGTTTTAGACATCTTTAGAGACCAAAAATTTGTAGGATCCCTATTCTATTGAAAAGTTAGTCTTGTGTCGATCTTTTGGTGCTATCTTGATTTGGTGGTAGCCTAAGAATCCATCAGTGAATGAGTATGCTTCCTGGCCTCCCACGTTTTCTAGGACTTCATCTGTAAAGGGTGTAGGGAAGGGGTCATGTAGGAAAGCATCATTGATATTTCTCATATATACACAGATTCTTATGCCTCCTTTCTTTTTCTCCTAAACTACCATGGGGATTATCCATTCTGATTCTTCTATTGGTTCTATGTTTCCTGCTTCCAACATTTTGTCGATTTCTTCTCTTACTTTTTTCTTGTAGATGGGGTTCAATCTGTAAGGCCTCTGTCTAACAGGTCTTTCCTCCGGTTTGAGAGGGATATTCATCCCTCCAATTTCTCTTGCAATACCCTTCATTTCTATAAAGTTCGTTGGGAACATGTCAATGTACTTGCACATTAATTTTGTTATCATGTCCACTGGTTTCTCATACCAGTAGTCTCCAATGCTACCCATTTTGGGATTCTCAACTATCCAAATGTTGACTTTATTCACCTTGATCGATGCATGAATTACTTATGATTCTAGAGGTGGAACTTCCACTTATATTTTGCCTTCAACTTCCTCAATATGAATATCACGTAGATCATCTTCATCTGGTACTTCTTCCTGTACATGGTAGCATGACAATAGTTCTTTCACTTTCTTTCTTTTCTATTGTTGTTCTTCTCTTATGAGTTCAAATTCTGGTTCCTTAATGCATATCACCCCTCTTATTTGTTTAATATTTATGTCTATGTTGGGGTTCTCATGCTCAAATGAGAAAGTGACTTTAAATTTCTGCTGTAGTATTGGCCAGCTTGTAGTTCCTTTGCACAGTTCCTAGTCTGTATACCAGTTTGTTGGGATGCCCTCCAATGTGTGTACAAAATGATGAGGCCATTCTTCTGGGAGTGTCATTTTCCACAACACTCTTCACTTCTCCAAATGTTCTGTTGGTTCCCCCTGTCCATCATACTTATGTTGTTGGTTGCTTCTTTGTTCTACGCCAAACCTAATGCACAGTAACCGCTTACATTGGTACCAATCCTTGATTGTTTCTTTGTGTGTTCCCCAGCATCTTACAAGTGTATCATTAAGTGTTATTTGAAGAGATAACAATCTCTGACTGTCTGATACTTTGTCCTCATATCTCGTTAGGAATTATTCCAAGTCGTTGACTCCATGGAAAATTTGAGGTTCTTTGACTTTTGTCCCAACCCACCTTCCTGTGCGGCCTATGTGTGAGCATATTCTGGTTGATACCTCATGTAGGCATTGCTGCCAATTCTCTAGACCAGTGTCTGATTAAGAATCATATGACGTGATACTTCTCTAGCTAATTACACCATAAACAATTGGATTAATGTAATATTTGGTGCATGAAGTGGTCTGGTACAACTGGTTAATTTCTTTAAGATCTAAATATCTCAGTTCCGCAAATATTTCGGCTTTTGATGGATCTAGGGGAAAAATAACCCTGTATTCTCCCAACTCAAATGTCATCTTCCTAGTCTTCAGGTTGATTATCGCCTGGTTGTCAAATTCCCAATCTAATCCTAGTAATGTTGGATATGGTGTTGTGTCGTCCATGATTTCAATCACTTCAAAGTCTTCCTTAGTGCGCACTCTGTCCAGATCTACTATCACCCCTTTCAGCCTTCCTATTGGTAGAAATTTGTGGTGGTTTTCTAACTTTAGTTGGACTAGTGAGTAGCCTAAGGTAGGTTCTCCCGTGCATTTCCATCTCTTTTTGGGTAATACATTTACTTCATATCCCAGATCTAATATCACATCGCCCATGTTAAAATATTTGATGTTGGCATTCAATCTAAACTCTCTGCTAGTTCTCCTTATGGCATGGAGGTTATTGACTATCCTCTATTCTAAATTTTCCTTAGAGTTTGTGGTACATCTATCTAACATATTCTGTAACACTATAATAGATTATGGATCCTTAAGTAATTGAATACAATATTGTAGGAAAGTTTAAAAAAAACTTGGTTTCTCGGGTGGACTTCACTGGTATGGTCCAATGCTGACGACATTTCATACATTGGGACGTCTTGGGTATGTTGCATGGTATATGTAGATGCAACATTTTTCTTGAGGAATTCTTTTCTGGCCTCCTTAAAGGTCTCCTTCTCCTTTTCTGCATCAAATTTATTCGGTGGCTCGGTATTCTTCTTAATCTACTGGTGTTGTAATGGTTCTTGTTTAGCCACATCATCTCCTATTTTAGTACCTTCGCATGTTACTATGTTGATGTTCCTGCCATCTTCTCTAGATTCTATAAAGATCTAATGTACGTTTTGATTGTTCTGATTCTATTTCTCCTGTATCTTCCCCAATAGTGTTGTGCAATCCTTTGTGTCGTGATTTGTTGCGTGAAAATAAATGCATGTTGTAGGTGGTAGAGGTCATTCTATTATGTAGTGCCCTGCTTTATTGGTAGTTATATCACACTACTGGACCTCTTCCGTATTCAAAGCCTCCTCTACCTCATCCTCCTCCTCTATACCCAGCACAATCCTCACATAGTGTATTGTATTGAGGTACCTGATTATACGACGCAGGGTTATACTGGGGTTGTGCAGTGTTATACTATGGTTGTGCGCTATTATAATATTGCAACACAATATTATACTGCGGTGATGCCTGATTAAATTGAGGTGAAACTTGCCCTATCATCATTTATGCTTGCACCCTATATGTATCTAACGTCCTTTCCCTCATCAAATCCATGCTTCTACATTATTTGTCATCGTGCCGTACTGACTTGCAAAAAATGCAGTATGCATTCTTTGGTATTATCTGGTATTTCTGCATCATAGGACAATGATATGGATCATGCCCGTGTGTATTGAAAATTTCACACCAGGGTCCTCCTCTTGGCAATGGATTTGGCATCCCTGTTGCCATATACTACACGAATGTTGGAAATTTATTCTTATGGTTCTCTTATGTTCTACATGAGGTACACCACACATCTTCACACTTTTCCTTTCCCTTATTCTGATTGAGTTGAAAGGTAAGATTCTAAAATCCTCCTTCAACTCTTCTATAAATGGATTTGTCTTGTGGTACTAATTCTCCTCCATTTGCAAGGTTGCCTGCAGAGCCTCTGCTTGAGATGGGATTTTTTTTTTCTGAGTGGGTATTTTCAGGTGTGGTAACAAATAATTCACAAACATATGCCTATGTTGCATGTCATTCATGGAATACCTCAATTTACCTTTTAGACGTTTAAATCGCTGGTCAATTTCCCAGACAAATTCTCCTAGTTTCTATCGAATTTCTATCATCTCCTTCATGTATTGATCCTCTCAAATTAACTTTTGGAACTCATTAATCAATAATTTCTTGATGTTTGTCAGTATCCTTGTCATCCCAGGTGCACTGTTTGCATCTAGACTCATGTACCAGTCTAGTGCATGGTCTCTTAGCATGATAGCTAGCTGAGCAAGTTTAGTATCTTAATAGATGATCTATTTTTCTTCTTAGATCTTTGCACAAATGAACAAGTGTTTCTCAAGGTATTATGTTGCCTCTCCTCAAAATCATGGTAATCAAATGGTTGGATCATGTCCTTCCATCCTAAATGTTGAACTGTTATCTCTGTGCGGTGTAGACACTTGAATAATGCTTCTTGAACTGACTACCCCAGTTGTTTTTCCTTGTGTATATTTACGTCATGTTGTCTTCCTTCTCCCGAAATTCGGTTGTCGAAATGGAGGTGTTCTTCTTGGTGTGTTGGTCGCACATGGGTTTATGGGTTCCACACTGACATTAGTATGGATAGGATTGTTTCCTTATATTCCCTCTCTTGGACCTCTCATCTTCCTCTCATATTTTGCACATACACTACTACATATTGAAAAATTTGCGATGACCACTTTTGATGAAAGTACTCTTTCATCGCAACATGCAAGAGAAAAAGTTCTATTTTTCTAAATCCACCCCGTATTCATCGCTATCTTGACGCATTCACTTTGACTAAATTAATATGGTCAATGTTCATCGCAAGAGCGATGCATGTATTTTGTTTAAATTAATATGGTCAACGTTCGTCGCAAGAGCGATGAATGACCTAACTTTAAAATTGACCGTTAAAAATGACAAATAAATAGGTAAAAAAATAAAAATATTTTTAGGTCACAGTCATTGCATCTGTGACAATTGTGACCTAAAATTGGAATATAAATACTTGACGATTTAAATATGTTGTGACAATATTTCTATAACAATGACCGTTTCAAAAAGGTATTTTGTGCGGAAGAATGTCGCAGAATGTTGTTAGAGGTGGGGAAAAAGGTAAAGAAGGTGAAAAGGGTGATGGTAGATGTTATTGCACTTGTAAAATATGTTGCCTCATATGTCCCATAAGAGTTTTAATAGAAGCAACTACAAAACATTGTAGGAAATATGGGCACATTAATGGTGGATTGAATGAATATCAACCCATCGTAATTAGCTATATATTCATTATATTTTTTTATTTTGTCAATTTTATATAAAATTATATATATGTATATATATTGTTTGAATGTTTGTTATAGTATACACTAATTTTGCATGATTGTTTGTAATTATAAAGTCAAAGTTTCCCTCTAACTTTCCGCAGAATATTGCGCCAAGTATTAGTAGAAATGATGTTGTACAAGCTGAGGAACATCATCATGAACAAGAAAATGAGGATCTCATGGAAGAAGATGATGGGACAAATAAAGTTAATGATCCCATGGAATAATATGATGGGACAAATCAAAAGATCCAAGAATTTTTTTCACGGCTGGATGAGGATGGGAAAAATGCTGGTATTTATGATCAACCTCTATTAGAAAAGGCAATAAACGACTTTATGAAGGATCAAGAGAAAATATTCTCTTTTCTACATTTCTTCTAGTGAACTTAAAGGTTATGAATAATTTGTCGAACACTTGTATGACACATATACTAAGGTATGTAATATGTTTCATCTCATATTATACATAAATGTTGATTTTTTTCTATTTGCTTTTAGTGTTAATTAATGTGTAATATAAGAATGCAATGTTTATGATTAATATTCTTACATTAACTAGTTATTTGTTATGTTGTAGATTGTTAAGTGAATTTTTGTTACAATCATCAAATATTTTACCTCCCACATATCGAGGTTTGGATGCCATTATGAAAGACATTGGAATGGATTATCAAACTATATATGCATGTCCTAATGACCATATTATATATTATGGACAACATGCTTCAAAAATAGAATGTCCAGAATGTCTTATCAATAGATATCGAACCGATCAAGTAACAAAAAGGGTGCCTAGAAAGGTTGTTCATCATATCCTCATAATTCCACATTTGCAATGATTGTCCGGGTGTTAAAGCATAGAACAATATATGGATTACCATGCATGTAAAAAAACTGGAGATGATGTTATTCAAATGCCTTCTGATGGTTCCTCATTTAGGGAAATTGAGGGAAAATGGGAATATTTCAAAGATGAACCTCGTAATGTTAGGCTTTCATTGGTAGTTGACGGTGTTAATCCATTTAGAGAGCTTAGTTCTATTTACTTAGTGTGGCCTATTTTTGTTATCAACAATAACATTCCTCCTTGGATGTCAATAAAGAGGGACCACATAATGTTGACAATGATTGTTCCAGGTATTTGTTTACATTAATTTTTTTAATTTAACATTTCCATTTGCTTCAATTTTTGCATAATATCTTTTGTTTATTTATTTAATTATATATATTACATGATATAATTCCTATAGTAATTATGTGTAATTTCAAAAAATTAGGTAGGTACCAGGTTAAAGATATGAATGTATATATCGAGCCTCTTATTGACGATCTACTAAAGTTATTTGTTGGCATCACAATGTATGACATATGTAAACCAATCGGGCAGAAGAAATTTAAATTCTGTGGAATACTTTTATGGACAATTCATGATGCCCCTGGACTAACACATTTTTGTGGTATGTATCATTCTAATATTTCTCTTTAATACTATATAATATTTTGATGTTATCATGGTGCATGTTTAATTTTTAAATAATCTCATTGTATAATTGACATTAATCCATTTGTTGCAGGTTTTCAAACAAAAAATTTGCATGTCCATTTTGTGGCCCTAAGATGAAGTATCATCATTCAAAACGTTTAGGAAAGATGGTTTTTGATGAGTATAGGCACCTTCTTCCTAAGAACCATAGGTATCATACTACTAAAAAACATCTTTTCAATGGGAAAGAAGAGACTGGTTTAAAACCATGAAGAATGATACCTCACCTATGGAGATTGGAATATAATAGAAATCGTCAAGGTACTCAATTTCATAATGTATCATAGATCATGTAATGTTTTGAATGTTTATTTTAATCATTGAATTTATTTTACCATATTTGATAAATATTTTTGTGATTTCTTTTATGCTTCATGAAGGTTGCAATCATAATTAAGGTATTAATAATGGGCTTCCACGAGGAATGAAATACTATCCCACTCAATTCATGAGGTTGCCCTACTATGAGGAGCTAAAAATATCTCATTTGTTTGATACAATGCATATCGGGAAGAATGTGACTAAAACGTTATGGCGAATCATATATGGTAGGAGGGACAAATAAAAAATTGTCAAAATTTCTAATCACATTCAGGAAGCTAATCATTCAATGAGAAGTGTGATATGATATTCAAATAGATCAGATTGAGTACTAGACTGAAATAACCTTCCACAGTTATTAACAAAGCAACAAAGCAATGATGTAAAAGAGGTCATTCAAAGAATTAAATGTCCCACGGGTTTTTCTTCAAACACAAAAAATATCTTAACGAAGAAAGGTCAATTTGGTGGGGTAAAAACACATGATTGGCATACCTTCATTAAGTTAATAATTTTGGTATACATATTTATATATATTGGCCTTATATATCTTTTAATTTTTTTTATTTTTTCTTGTCTACTTTGGTCGAAACAAGAAACAATTCATTTCATTGTTGCAGTATGTTCTACCACTATCTCTCCCAAATGACTTTGACAATAACGCCAAACAAGCTATATATGATCTTGGAAAATACATGAGGTAAGACATAGTTGTGATTTATATGCAAAATGTTCTTTCGAATTATTGTTGTACTTAATGACACGTGTTTTACTTGTAATGTAATATATTATATTATGCTATGTTGAGACATGCTATTTTCTTGTGTCATGATCTCATGTAGATGGTTTTAATTGAAAGAAATCCATGAAGATGATATAGATTATTGGCAGAGATAAATTCCTCGTCTAATGTGTGAAATGAAAAAGTATATATCTCCTACATATTTCAATGCACAAGAAAAATACCTCATACATCAAGTTGAGGAGATTGAAATTTGTGGACCTATTCACACAAGGCCAATGTGGATGGTGGAGAGGAACTTGAAATCATTGAAGGCGTTGGTTAGACAAAGAGCATGTCCTGAGGGTTATATGGTGGAGGGATATATGGTATATCAATCCATGGTGTATATTAGTCAATATCTTCCTAAATTAGAAACGCCAACTATGCATGCAGTGGATGGCATTTGGGATGTGAACTCCATCAAAAAATTTGAACATCAAGAGCATCTGTTGGTGGAAGGTAGAATGAAAAAAATGAGAGGTAATATATTAATAATTGCGAAAATTGATATTAATAATACATACAAAGTTTCATTTTTTGTGTATATGATCATACTGATTCATATATTAATATAATTTATTTCATAAATTATAAATATTTATAATTACTTGCATATTGTATGTTATAACTAATATTTAATATTAGTGAATTATGTTTTTTTGATTCAGTTGCTCAAGAGTGGGATGCACTGCATTTATACATTGCAAATAATCTTGACTAGATGAATGTATGGATTGAAAGATGTAAACAACATAATGGAGGTAGGTTATCATGGCAATGACTGTTTGAATTGGTTAGAGAAGCTCGTTGTAACCGATATGCCAATGTTACGTAGAGGGAAATTGATCTAGCATATGGTTTGAAAGATGGACAGGTAAGAAAATTCACCCATTTTATTCAGTTATTTTATATTATATTAATGTGACTGCATGTGTACTGTATTTTTCAGATACTTTTGAAGTTATAAAAATATATGTTAATTTATTAATTGACAATGCGTCTTTTACATATCTAACATATTGCAGTTGAAACACCACAAGACTATGTGGTGCAATGGTCTTGAATTTCACATCAAACAATTGGATGAAACCAAGAAAACTTCTGATAGTGGGATAACTGCAATATTCTAGGTTACTAATGTTTCCTCTAAGAGTGACCGACATTCCCGATAATCTGAAAATAGATACTATGGGTATTTAAATGATATACTTGAGTGTGACTTTAATTCCTTCAAATTAGTTATGTTTGATGTCAAATGGTATAGGTTATGAATGCATGAGCGCGATGAGGAAATGATTGTTATTCAACATGCCAATGGATTCCCAATGATTAAAACAACGGTTTTTGAAAGAGGACATGATCACTATGTTTTTCCAAGCAAATGTGAATAGGTCTTTTACTCAAATGTTCTAGGTGAAAGGGATTGGTCATTTGTTGTTAGATATGATCCAAGAGGAAGGCAAATTAAGTATACTAATTTACAAGAAGAAGATGATATTGAAGATCAAGAAGATGATTCGATGGACCAGACAGAGCCGAAAGATCATGGAGGGTCGACAGATGAAGAAGATGAAGCAGATCATGATCCATGCGTAGGAGACAATATTGCAATTCTTGATGATGATGTCGATGAAAATATGCTCGAAAATGACATTGATGAGGATGATGATATCATCAATCCTTTCAACATTGTTTCATAACCAGATGATGATACAGATGTCAATTTTGATGAATAAGATCAATATAGAGAATAAGAATGATTACACAGATGTTGAGGTTGGATTAGGTATGCGACTATATATATTTTAATTTGTATGAATTATTCTCTTAAAATAATTTACTTTTAATGTCATGGGTTAATTACATGTTATTAAGTTTTATGCGACATTTTAATATCCTAGGTTACATGTTGTTTAATTATTATTTGAATCCTGAAAATAGTTACCAATATACTATAGTACGTGGTAGACTAAAAATATCATTTAGAAACACATAATTTCATATACCTTCATTAATTTTTGTTTTTGTAGTTTGTATGCATGAATCTTAATAGGACATTTCTTTCAATTATTTTCTATTTTATAGATTGGTTTTTGGGGATCAATTGAGAGTGATGTGAGGGGGAGGGGAGGGGCCATGTGAGCTTCCACCCTCACATGGTTGGCCTTGCTCAGTAGAGGATAAATTATTCTTGAAACCAAGAGAATCTCTTACATTTTTATACCATCATGATTGTATAAGATTTCATCAATATTGTTACCTATTTGAATTTTCTTAGAATTGAGATTCGTTACATAGTTGTTGAAAAAAGACAAAAGACTTATGTAGCAGATATTAATTTGGTCTTTATGTGGGAAATTTTATTCCATCAGTATGTTTTTTACAAAAATAATGGATCTTGGGGAGTACACCATGGTCAAGGAACGAGGAAGGAGGAATGAGGAACGAGGATCACGGAATGAGGAATGAAGAATGAGGAACAAGGAACGAGGAACAAGGAACAAGGAATGAGGAACGAAAATTGTACGAGGACTAGACACTGACAAGACTGACCTGTGAATGGGGCCAACGTTGAAATGTTTTCAAACAGTTTATGTATGCACTAAAAATTTTCATGAATAAAATATTGGCATGCCTTAACGATATGTATAGACTCAAATTTGAGTGACACACCCATTTTATTCCTTCATCATTTCATCACGTAAACCATAAACCTTATTTTTCTTTCAAAGTACCCAATTTGGTTAACCCAAGTTTTAGGATTTTGTCAGTCTTTCTTCATTTTTATTTCCTCTTCTACATTAATGTATATACAATGTATCTATGTCATAGTTGTGATGAAAAATCCCTCTATTTCGTTGATTTCTTAATCAACACCATCAAGATTCTAGAGGCGGGCAACAATGACATGTGAATGGGGACAACATTGAAATGTTTTCAAACTATATCTGTATGCATTGAAATTTGACCTGGATAGACTATTCACATGCCTTAATGATATGGGAGGGTTTTTGGACTCAAATTTGACTGACACATCCACTTTCTTCCATCATCAATTCCACATGGAAACCATAAACACTATTTTTCATATGTTCTAGTAGATATGTTAATGATTCCAAGTTTCATATTTGTATTTGACTGAAGGTCCATCTAGCTTGCAAAGTATCAAATTGAGATTTCAAGTTGATAAACCAAATATGAAATGAATCCAATCATCATTTGATATCGTCGCAAGAGAGACAAATGTAAATAATCTTGTGACAAATTTGATATACTATCGACAAAAAAAGTTCGTCGATAGTATAGCTAATTCGTCGCAAGAATATTGTGTCTAATTTGAATGGTGTTACATGGTTTGTAAGGATTGTAGAGATTATATTATGGTGAAATGTAGTGTATTCTATAAGAAAAATATCTATGCCAAACCTCAAAATGGATAGTACCATATCTTGTTCATAAGACAAATATTCTTGGTATGTTTCCTTTGTGCATATGGTGACTCAAGCCCTCAGTACACATGATGCCTTACAATGAAACGTAAAAATTTTACTATTGAATTATAGTGTTATGTCACCCATGGTTAAGGAAAGAACTTAAGGTTATTAGGTCCTATTTGAATCTTCTTAGAATTGAGATTCATTACATAGTCATTGAAAAAAGACAAAAGATTTATGTAGTGGATATTAATTTGGTCTTTGTGTGGGACATTTTATGCCATTAGTATTTTTTGTACAAAAATAATGGATCTTGGGGATTACACCATGGTCAAGGAACGAGGAGAGAGGAATGAGGAACAAGGAACAAGGAACAAAAATTGTACGAGGACTAGACACCGACAATAACGACCTGCGAATGGGGCCAACGTTGAAATTTTTTCAAACAATTTGTGTATGCACTGAAATTTGTCATGGATAGACTATTGGCATGCCTTAATGATATGGGAAGGTTTCTGGACTCAAATTTTAGTGACACATCCACTTTCTTCCATCATCAATTAAGCGTTAGGGGGTATATATGTAGAGGGTTATAGATAGAGGTAGTAGGGGTTAAGGTATAAAATGGTTAAGCGTTAAGTGATATATTAATTATAAGATTTAGGAATTAGGTAAAAATGATTATGGGTCAAGTAATAAAGGTTATATTAAACTTGTAACTTTGAAAGTTAAAGCAAAACCTTAATGGTGGTGTAGTAACCAACTAAGCCAAGAGGTGAAATTTTTTTAGGATCATAGAAACTAGGTACTAAGAGTTAGGGGAAATAGGTGTTAGAGGTTAATGATTATAAGTATAAGCAATTATATTTAGGAGTTATAGGTTAGAGATGTTATGATTTAGAGTATTTATGGATGAAGTATTATAATTCTTATATATGTTAGTGGTTCAACATTATAGGCGTCATGGTATTAGGAGGTATAAAGGTTATAAATGTTAGGAGTTATAGCAATTATATAGGTTAGGGGTTACAAGAACTAATGGATAGATGGGTTAGGGGTAGTAAAGATCCTAGGGTTTTAAGGTAGTAGTAGTTAAGAGTGAGGTTAATACCTCCTACAGCTACCATAATATCAATAGTTAGGGATTGAGTATTATGGATCTTATAAATGTTAGTAGTTTGACGATGCTATGGTATTAGGAGGTATAATGATTATAATCATTAGGAGTTATATGGATTATATAGGTGAGGGGTTACAAAATCTTTTTGATGATGCTATGGTATTAGGAGGTATAATGGTTATACTCATTAGGAGTTATATGGCTTATACAGGTGATGGGTTACAAAAGTTGTTGGATAGAGGGGTTTGGGGTAATAAATATCTTAGGGTTTTAATTTATTAAGGGTTAAGGGTTATATCGTGATCATTGTTAAAGGAGAGAATGATTATGTGTGTTAGGGATTATGGGATAAGGGGTTATATACATGGGTTATAGAGGTTAGGCTATATATTGGCTTTGACTTGGGGGTTATATGTTAAGGGGCATATGGGTTATAATTAATAAGGATTATATATGGTTCATATCAAATATGTGATATGGTTTGGAGATAATAGGGATCATGCATTATAAGGGTTATAGAGATTGCATGTGATAGAATTTTCAAGTTTGGTGTTAAATGGCTCAAGGGTTAAAAGTGTTAGTTATTTATGGTTATATTGCTTTTGGGTGATTTGGGTTAGAATTTATGGGGTTTGTAAGGATAAATGGTTATAGGTTAGGAGATATATGTTGGGATCCAATCTACTGATGTAAAATAGAGTGTATTTAATTGTCAATCCAATGTTTGTAAGACTTAGAGACACATCCAAAATGTATGGACTTAGAGATAAATTTAGTTCTTTAAATAGAAATAATTCAAAAGCCAATCTAAGTGTTGAGTATGAAAGAAATGATAAGACTCTTTATAGAATGTGTATTCATATCTCTCTTACCATTAATCAGCAAGCTAAAGTAAAAGCATTCAACAAAATTTAAGCATTCAAATCAGTAAGCATTCAAACTAGTTTAGAGGCTTTTAAATGTCAGAAAGACTAAACCCTTTTACAAGAGATGCATTCTTTGATTTCCTACATTCATCAGAAACATAAATAATTTTGAAATCAAGTAAAACACAACATCATTACCTACAGAAAAATGTAAACTTAAATCTCATACCAAAATTTACTTGAAAAGAATGAAAAAGGAGAAGTGTACTAGCTTGGCAAAGGGGTCCCTCCAATGCTTCACTTGTACACCTAGAGTTTCCTTAGTTAAGAATGAACTTCGAGAAGAATTCAAATAATCATCTCATAAACATCATCAAGAAAAAAACACCAAACTGATCTCAAGACTGAAAATTCATAGTTTTCTTCATTAACATGAGATGTCATACTAGTCCATGTCTTGAAGTATTTATACAAAAAGTTTGTAACTTAAAATAATAAAGGGACTCCTAATATGAGGATGAGATCCAAAAAATATACTAATTAGGTTGAATCCCTCCTTCATATCCACAAAATATGCACAAATCCCAAGAAAATCTAAAATTATCAATAATTTTTTGCTAAAACAAGGTATTTTCTGCTGAAGTGGCCCTGTTTGACTAGCATTGACCAAATGCTTGAAAAGCTCAGATATGAAACCTGATAGATATTCATCCATCCTTATACATCAAGTATCATGAAACATGTCTCTGATTTCGCCCAACTGTCCTGAACGTACACGAACCTTGGAGCAATTATAGGATTTAGTCAAATCCTGTAATTTCTGATAAAGTTTTAAATTTAATGCTAAATATTCAATTCTTAAGCTAAGGAATGATAAATGTACCTTGCATAGGTTGTTTTATGGAAAATATGGAATAAAATGAAGGAATAATTGATGGTTTTGGAGACAAAGTATGATTTGTGAAGTGAAAATAAGCATAAAACGATACCCAACATCTCCCCCAAGAGGAAGACTTTGCATGTCCTCATGCACAAAAAATGTTCTTGAACTCATGTCAATAGTCTTCTGCCACCTCTGCTACCTGCAATAATGTATCCACATTGGCTTGAGCTGTATGAAGAACTTTTAACCTCCGATATTTTTCCTTGTATGCTTGCTTTTGTTGAAGCCATTTGTATGCTTGTTTGGAGATCAGTTTGTTTCGCTTTTGAAGATTATTTTTCTTCTTCTTTAGTTTTTAATTTTCCTCATGAGTTTTATGGATTTGAGTCCTCAACATTTCATTTTATGTTTTCAAATATCTTTCCAAGACCTCTATTTCTTTGATCTTTTTCTTCATATTTTTTATTTTCTTGTCTTTCTTATCAATCCCTGATGTGGACCCACTAACCATTTCTTCTATTTGTTCTACTTTCTGTGGTGATTGAGTTTCATATTTCATTTCTTCAATTAATTGTTTCACCTCTTCTCTCATTTTCTCATATGTGGAAGTCTCTTGTTTTTCAAAATCATCATCTTCTAATGATTGTGATTTCCCTGCATCTTTTTGTTGCTCCAAAGTTTGAATGTGTGCATACTATGCTTCTTGTGCTTCATCATCACTTTCTTTTAGTTGCCCTTTTTTGACTTGTTGATGTTTTATTGATTTCCTTTCATACGTGGTGAAAATCTTATATTTTTCTTGGAATTCTTTTTCCATTTTCACCATACTTCTTGTTCCTCTCCTCCCCATAGGTTGTTTTCATCATGTTTCCTTGTGGTGTTGCATTTCCTCCTCATCATCTGTCACAATCAAGATCTGTTCTTCTTCTATTTTCTCTCCCATTGTTTCAAAACCATTTCCAATGATAAATTTCTGCCATGACAAGTTATGCTTTTGTAGTTCATGTGTGATGATCATTTTGATGAAGCCATAGTGGTATAGACTCTTTTATGTATTCCTCCCTTGTTTTTGAACAATCTTTGTCATCTTAGAAAGGCTTTGCAATAGAAAGTAGGGCATGTTAATTTCACAATCACTCTTTAAATGTTGCAACAATTTGATGTGATACATGTAGACAATACTAAACCTTCACAAGTAATAAATTTTTGGATGAGATAGGTTAATTCATCCCAAGGATGAATCAACCAACTTCTTGGAATTCCTTTTTTCCAAATTACTGCTGCAATCCTAGATCTGGATACAAAAGGTTATCATGATTTGTCTTTAAAGTGTTTAGTTTTGAAGTATCTTTCTTCAGTTTGAGGTAATCCAGTGATTTGTGCAATTACATCTTCAAAAATTCTAATGGTGATGTTACCAAAAATGACCCTTTCCCCATTAAATGAACAAGCAAACTCTAAAACAACCTTTTCACAAAATCCATCAAACTTCTCAAAGAAAGATATCCACTGATTTTTTTCAAGAATTTCTAGATAGTCTTTGTGAGTTTCTGATGGATCAAACTTCTATGGTTCATACCTAGGCACCATTCTTTCAAGTTTTAAAGAGAAAGACACTGAAAAATATTTCACTGCTTATACAAAAAGGAGGTCTATCCTTGTCCAAAAAAAATTCAACCTTGTATATTCTTCAATCAGTTGTTTTGATTTTTTCAAACTTGCAGAATGTGTTTTAATTCAATTATGTGAATGTTCTTTCAACAAGAATTTTTTGTTCAAATGAAACAAATAAAATCTCATTTTTTTAATTTCTAAACTTCTCTCTATTTTCAATCATAAAGTTCTGGATGAAAGGGCATACCTGGCAATTCAATCTTCAATTTAAAAGATCCTATAGCTTGTATGCCTTCTTGTTGAAACCCATCTCTGTTTTTCTTCTTACAATCAACCTCTGCTAGAAATGAATTGTTTTTGTTCTCAAAACGTTCCTCAAGAAGTTGAAATTGGCACTTAACTTAACAATTCTTAACATTGAATTAGAACTTATCTTCCCCGGATAACTCCTTCTTGAACAAGTTCTCTTCTCTTTGGTTTATACATTCAACTCCCATGTATTTCCTCAATGCCATGATTTATCCACAGGGCAAAAATGGTGTATGTTGACAGTGAAATTGTCAACACACAGCCCGCTGTTTATCATAAATTTCAGGCTAGGTAGGCATAGGAAGGAACACGTTGGAGAGAGGAGGTAAGGTACAATGTAGGAACACGTCAGTAGTTCTAATATGGGGAGCATCTAAGTGGAACAAAAGTATATGGAAAGAGGTGAATCTACAACATTTTTAGGAAAGAGGAAAAAAACATTGTGGAGTAAAATGAGAATGAGAGTGTTGACTTTAGGAGAAAAATCAACTTTTGTGGAGGGAATATGCATTCTTAACAAGGGTATTATGGTAGAAATGCATTTGTACAATCTCTCAAATGATCACTCATTGTTGAAAATGCCCTGTCATCATACCTCTTTCACTTATGAAATTTCACTTTCTTTTCTTGCAATCATCACAGGAAATGGTGTTCATCTTATGACTCCACTTTGACTTATAGCTCCCTGATTTACTTTCCTTTGAATAACCATTCAACTTATAACTCCAAATGTATTTTCCTTATGACCCCTATTTTCATTTTGAAGTAAACAAAAATTTATGTCTCCACATATATGTCTCCATAAAACAGAGAATTGTACAGTTGACATATTCAAAACAATGTGTTTGTATAATCAGTTTCATAACTTGTTTTGAAAATGTTTGTAAAGATTTATAGGTTGGAAATGAAAAAAATATTTACAAGAATCACCTTGTTTCTAATCATGCTCTTGTTGTTTGATTTAGAAAATCTAATTTCTCCTTATAGCTCCCTTGGAGACCAAATTGGTTTCTTTGAGTACTCTTTTTAATGCTTTGAGGGTATATGAAGTGATAAAGAGATAGTGTAGGGGAAGGGAAAGGTATTTATCATTGCTAGCTTATGAAGAATTTTCCAAAATTTTAAAGCATTAAAAAGAAAAATTTATACTAACTTGTTTGTTTCTCGTTGTGTTGGTGATGTTGTTTGGTTGAAGTTGGTTGGAATGTTGTTGCAATTCCTCACTTATGATAAATTTGATGAGGTTATTCTTAGATTCCTTTGCTTAGTATCTTCCTCATGTCCTTCTTCTATGATGAATGCATTGTGTTTTCTCAGGTTCCTTGCTGGAATATACTTCTTCGTGTCCCTCTACTAGATGTGCTTCTTTAGGTCCCTCTACTGGAGTATATGCTTCATAACCAGTGATGTAGTGATGAGATTTATTCACATCATGTACTACTGCCAACATTTCCTTCTCAGTGACTGTGTAATTCAGTTTTGTAGGCGTTAAATTCTTGCTAATGAAGTAAATAGCATAAGTCATAAGATTTTCTTTTTGACCCAATGATGTCCCTATTGCAGTATCTGATGCATCTGTAGAGATGTGAAATGGAAAAGCCCAATTAGGCCTTCTTAAAATAGGTGTTGTTGATATATTTTCCTTGAGTTTTTGAAAGGCAGTTTGAAAATTAGTATCCCAATGAAAATGTACATCTTTTGCAAGTAATTTGGATAATGGCAAAGTTATTTTACTAAAATTTTCAATGAATCTTCAGTAATAGCCTGCATATCCAAGAAAACTTCTCACATCCTTCTGACTGATTGGTTATGATAGGTTCACAATGATTTGTATTTTTGCATGATCCACTATAATTCCTGATGATTAAATATGATGACCCAATACTATTCCTTTAGTTAACATCATGAAACATTTTTCATTGCTGAGAGACAAATTTGTTTCTATGCATCTTTTTAGGACTTTTTCCAAAATTTTCAAGGAATCATCAAAAGTATTACCATACACAGAAAAATAATCCATGTATACCTCTACAAATTCATGTATTAAATAAACAAAAATACATGTATTAAATTAGAAAATCTAAAACTATCCATAATTTTCTGCTTAAACAGGGTATTTTCTGTTGAAGTGGCCCTGTTTGACCAACGTTGACCAAACACCTGGAAAGCTCAGATCTCGAACTTGATAGATATTCATCCATCCTTATACATCAAGGATCATGACACATGTCTCTGATTTCTCCCATCTGTCCTGAAAGTACACGAACCTTGGAGCAATTACGGGATTTAGTCAAACCTTGTAATTTCTGATAAATTTGTAATTTTAATGCTAAAAATTCAAAAATTAAATTCTTAAGCTAAGGAATGATAAATGTACGTTGCATAGGTTGTTTTATGGAAAATATGGAATAAGATGAAGGAAAAATGGATGGTTTTGGAGACAAAAGTATGATTTGTGAAGTGAAAATAAGCATAAAATGGTACCCACCAATATATATGGGTTATGAGTTATAATGTTTTATGCTTATGGATTATAAGTATTAGGGGTTATAGTAATTTTGGGTTAAGGTTCAAGGTTGAGAGAAGTTTTAGGGTTTATCATAAACATGGATTAGAGGTTATGGTACATGGATTATAGGTTTTAGGTGTTAGGATTTATTGGGGTTAAGTGTTAGAATAAGGTTTAAGATAATATGGATGGTATGGGTTGTTAGGTGATGGAAGTTAGGGGTTTTAGTTGTATAAGGGTTTGGGTTATAATTGTTAGGGGTTCTACATTAGACAAGTTATGATTTATAAGGGTCATTGGCTATAGAGTTTAAGGAACCATTTTATATTGGTAAGGGGTTATATTATAGTTTATAAGTAATATTAAGGTTAAGAGTAATATTAAGGGTTTTATAACTTAGGTGTTAAGAATGTTTTTTTAGGTATTATAAGAAATATGGGTTTCAAGAGTTATAATTTTTTAAGTGTTAAATATTATAAAGTATAAGAATTGCGGGTGTGAATTTATGGGGGTGAGGATTATATGAGTTATAGGGTTTAGTGGTTATAGTTGTCAAAGGTTATATGGATTAGAGGTTATATAGATTATATGGGTTAGAGGCTCTAGATGTTAACATGTAGGGGTTAAAAGAATTAAGGGTTGGGATTTATTGGATTAAAGGTTATATTGATTAGAAGTTACAAGGATTATATGGGTTATATGGGTTAGATGTTATAGATGTTAACAAGTAGGGGTTAAAACAATTACGAGAATTAAGGGTTAGGATTTATTGAGGATTATATGGTCTATATGGGTTAGATGCTATAGATGTTAACATGTAGGGGTTAAAAGAATTAAGAGAATTAAGGGTTAGGATTTATAGATGTTAACAAGGTTAAAATAATTAACAGACAAGGGTTAAGATTTATTGGATTAAGGGTTATAGAGGTTAACATGTAGGGCTTAAAATAATTAAGGGTTAGGATTTATTGGATTAGTGGTTAAGGGAAGAGGTGATATGGGATAACTTGTATAAAGGTTATACAAGTTTTAAGGGTTGGGTGTTAGATATTGTTAATGAATATAGATGAGTTAGGTGTTGATGGTCAATGATTATAGGGGTTGAGATGTATCTTCTAAGATTATAAATATCAAGTGTTAGGGGTTATGAGTGATAATTATATATTAGGTGCTAAGAGAATTAAGGGTTAGGATTTATTGGATTAGTGGTTAAGGGAAGAGGTGATATGGGATATATGGTATAAAGGTTATACAAGTTTTAAGGGTT
>JZKD02S0239584.1:90261-110528 GCA_000966675.3 Picea glauca | reverse complement strand
GGTTATAAAAAATTTAAGGGTTGGGTGTTAGATATTGTTAAGGATATATGAGTTAGGTGTTAACGATAAGGGATTATAGGGGTTGAGATATATCTGTTTAGGTTATAAATATCAAGTGCTATGGGTTATGAGGGATAACTTATATATTAGGTGATATGGTGAGGGATTACAGGGGTTACATGTGGTAATGATTATAAGATTTATATTTTAGGGATTAATGATTATAAGGTTGAGGGGTGAGGCATTATAGGGTCAAGATTATAGATATTATAAGAAAGAAAGGTTTTTGAGTTAGGATTTGAGATGGTTTGTGGTTATAGGAGCTAGGGGTTAGAAGGGTTAATGTTTATGGGTTTTAAGGGTTGTATTGTTTAGGTATTAATATTTAACATTGTTATATCGTGTAGGCATTATGAGAGTTAATGTTTATAAGTGTGAGGGATTAAGGGTGGTAGGTTAGGTTTTATGGTAACATGTGTTGTAGGGGTAAGGGGTTTTAAGGGTTAAGAGTTATAAGTCTTATTTCTTAGTGGATTAGTGTTATTGGGGTTATAATATGAGGATTAGGTGTAAGGATTCATATGGTTATGTTTTATGGGTTATAATGAATATGTGTTAAGGTTAAGGAGTTATATTGGTGAGGGGTTAGAGGTTATAAGTTACTGGTGTTAGGAATTAAGAGTTACAGATTATATGGGTTATTTGTAGGATAAATTAAGGTGATAACCATGAAACTTAAGGTTATATATATAATCAGGATGTTATAGGGGATTTAGAGGTTATAATTCTCAATGGTTAAGGTTTATATTAATTCTACGTTATAAAGGTTAAGTGTTAGGGGTGATGGGTGTAATAAAGTTAAGGGGTTGGAATTAAGAGTTACAGTTTATATGAGTTCTTGTGTTCTTGATTAAGTTACCAGGATCTTTCGATCAAAACCTAGAAAGACTCCTAGAGTGATAATATAAACAATTGTTGGATAAAGTTTAGATCACAACAGATCACGATAGGCTCCTATTCCACTTTCCTGACAATGAATCTCCTGCGATCTGGTACAACAAATCTTCTACGATATGGATAGAACGTGACCACTAGAGAAGACAACGAATGATTCTTGACAACAATTTTCAGGGTCTATTGGCGGTAAAAACAATGATATGCACCCTCTCTTAAGATCTGACAATCATAATATGTGACAATTTGTAAGAAATTCCTTGTGAACGGTGGCAGCAATTCAATAATCAAATCCGCAGAGGCGAATTTCTCTCTCATGCAATTCTGGAGAACATCAAATTATTCAGCAACTTAACAGTAACAACAATCCTTCAATGCAGTGCACCCCCTTAAAAAATATTCAACAACTTGAAGATGCGACCTCCTCCATGCACAACAAATCAAAGTTTGACGGATGGATTCTCCACACAACAGATTGGTGGACGACTCTTGGTGAGATAGACGGATGGCTCCTCCACATAGTAACTCATCAATCACTAAACTTATCTTATTATTATAAGAGTGTTTGGTCACTTTGCATAGAAACCTATTACTAATAAGTGGTAAAAACATAAATTTGTGTGTCAACCCATAATGTTTTCAGTTTGCCTTCTAGGTCACACTAACCATTGTCATTGACCATCTCATACAAAAGGATGTCAATATCAACAAGATAAACATATTCCCTGTTCAAATTTATCTCTAATAACAAGATAAACACCAAATTGTTGTATGATACCCCCTTGTTTGTGGGACAAGGGATCCCCTCCGCCCAGTGATTTGACTCGTAAAGTCTATGTTAGAGGTATACATAGCCTATCCCCATCTAGATTTGAACTTGTGATCTCTTAGGAGAAAACAAATGTTGTTAAACATTAGACCCACTATATATATATATATATAAACATGCTCCCTTATAACAAATCCCACACCCATATGTTATAATATATTTATAATATATAAATTAGATAGTATATATATAAATTATATATATAAATTATATATATTATATATAATATATAATTTATATATTATAAACATATAAATTAAAAAATAAATAAATAACAAAACCATAAACCTTTTTAACAAAAACGAAGCCCCCCCCCATTTGTGTATTCATATCCTCGATCCATACCCCGGTCGCATCTCTGTACTGTGCACTCCATACCCTGCGTGATTAGAGTGTGCACGTAACCTCAGTGACGAGAAAGGGTATAGTCTGCAAGGAGAGAAGGAGCACATGAGTCTATGAGGAGAAATGGTATAGTCTGTGAAGAGAGTAAGGGGAGCATGCAAGTCTGCGAGGAGAAAGGGGATATTTTGCAAGGAGAGCAAGGGGAGCATGCCAGTCTACAAGGAAAAAGAAGATAGTCTGCGCATAATCTGTGGAGCACGCAACCGAGGGGAGTAGTCGAGGGCACATGAGGGAACAAGAGGGCACACAGGAGGGCACCGAGAATGGTGAGTACCCTATAAAAATTAGCAATCATAGATCATGGATTGTGAGTGTATAGTTTCTACCACTATATCATAATTAAGGTTTTTCTTCATTTCTGAGTTTTGTTGTTAAGAATTGAAGGTTCCCTAAGTCTTATCTATAGTCTTCACATTGGGTTCTTGATCTCCACATCCTCGGACATCAATAGTAGTGCTTGGAAACGAACATGCATGTCTGTCAACTATCTCCACATAATAAAATCCTTTGTATTCAAGATGAGTGTCTATAGAATAATGGAGAAGGTTCTTTGTTTTTTCCTTATTTGGTTCACAAAGTAACTCTATAAAAAAATCACCCATATGCTCTTCTTCATTTGAATTTGTGTCATAAATAGGGGGGGCATTAAAAAAAAAAACATAGGATCTAGGATTTCTCTGTTCAGGTTGCATATTAATGGTTTCATTGTTCACGGAGTCAAGGAGACATACACATGATTTTTTGATCTCAAGAGACTCTTCAAATTCCCTGGTCTCAATCTCAAGGACATTAGAGAGACCATGACCATTATTTGCATCTAGGGCTGATTGATATTCTAGGTCATGGAATAGATCATTCCCATACTCATAATCATCATCATCAAACATGGGAGTACCATCAACATATAACACATATGACCTATGATTATTTTGTTTGAATTGAAGTGGAAGTTTTGTGCTAGGAAACACAATGGTTATGTCATACCAAAAATTAGGAGGAGAAAAAATTACATTCTCCATCATATTAACATGCATTTCCTCCTTAAGGTAAACAATATAGTCTTTTTTTCTATATGCAACTAGAATAGACCTATCATTATCTTATTACATTCATAAACGGGGTCAAACACAAGAATATCATCAGAGAACAACATAAAGGTTATATCATTGTGTGCTCTGATTTGCTATGTGTTCCTGTAGCTTTGTCACATATTCTCTCTACCCAGAAAAACTCCAGATGTTTTTTGACCCTAGGATTATGCTCAAATTCCAATTCATCAATGATATCATAGGAACCATTATGACCCTCTTCATTCATGGTTTCATCATATATGCCATTTTATGGTTCTTCCAGGACAACATCAATGTCATCACATGACCAAGACAGTAGGAAGCTTGGATTATTGGTGGAAGTTTGTGTGAATTCTTCATTTTTCAACTTGAGAATAGGAAAATTTGTTTCTTTATCATGTAGGATAGTAGGACTTACCTCAGCATAGAATTTCAAACATGTATCATACTCTTCATTCCAAACGTCTTAATTTGCATTTTCTTTGAAATTTGGAATCCATACCTAATATTTGGCAAAGATCGGCCATGTTGTAGGGGTGGGGGTGCTTAAGGGATACCCACATGTAGCATTACCTACATCAATGTTGGAGGTAGAAGCCAAGCACTAATATATATTTAAATTTGGAAAGAATGCTCCAATTATGCCTTCATCATATTCAAGATGAGAGTTGGGAGTTTGTTCAATAGGGTTTTGTGCACCATATACTTCCTTGATTCTTTCAACAATGGGAATACATTTCTCATGATAATTAAGGCTCCATTTCCTACAAAATGCCTCAACAAATCTTGCAAAAGATAACACTTCTCCTTTGCCAAGATGTCCAAAGTTCAAACCATCTCTTGCACTATTTTTTCATACTAAATGCAAAACAAATTCATCATAACATCTTCATGAATGATGCCCATGCTCAAATTGAATTCCATGAAAGATGAAATATGTAGTATGACTGAATCATCATGTCCATGAACATTTGGAATGAGTCAATAAAGTCAATGTGAATCAAAGGTGATTATGGAGTCAAGAAGAAACCTTATTCACAAATGGTCTATTTCGTTCAAGGATTAGGGATAAGATATTAGAACAAAAAAGGAAGAGTAATCCCTCATCTAATCAAGATTAACAATGGAGATGAAGGCCCAACAAGAAGGGATCATCATGGGAACAACCTTCACCAACAAGATCAAATATGGCTTTATATTATTACTTAATACTTCTTTCTAGGGTTCCAATATGGATATATAAAGCAAGGCACTTACCAAACCAACAAAGAAATAAGGAGATGAATTACCCTAGAACTTCTTCCCTCCAATGGTAGAAAAATCCCTTCAATGGATTGATCTAGTAATTAGTTCGTAGAAGACTTGAGAATTTCACCATTAATATTTATGCACCAAACAAGAACCACAATAGATAAGCCTCAAGAATTGACAAAAATCATCTACAAAGAAAGAAACCTTTACACAACCATATGCTCCAAGAAAGATATGTAAATTAATCTCTAAGGAGTGAATGCTCCAAAAATCCAACCATGAGTGATAAGGAGGAAGGAAAAATATTCATGTAGAGTGTTGCTCAACTTAATTTACAATAAAATAACAATGTCTCATGTGAGATCCTTATATATATCCTATAACAATGCCTCATGTGATATCCTTATATCTAGCCTAGGGAGGGATAAAATATTACTTCCTCCAACTATGTAGTCAAAAAATACAATAAAAATGAGGTGGTAAAACCGCATGTACAAAGATCCAAGTGAAAAGGCCCCAAGAGAGTGTAACGTCTCCCTTAATGAAGGAAGAAGGTGAATCCAAGGTGTGATGTCTAGAATACAAAGGCCTCCAAAGGGGTATATCCTCAACAAAATCCTCAAAGTATGTAAGTAAAGTCTTTTAGGTATCTTCCAAGTTGGACACATAGATCTCCAAGGTGAAAAATCTCCATAAATCATTAATAAGACCCCTCAAGAGTGGATGAACCCTTCAAATCAGCTCCAACAGTTTCATGGATGAGGTGTTCAAGGTGTAACAACCCTCCTCAAATCATGTCAAGTTTCTCCTCAAGTCATGGGAGAATTAGATAAGTCCACATGTGACAAATAGTTCCACAATGCAACCTCCAAGGTGGATGTCCCATGAAGTCGTTTGACACAAGCCTCTAAATGAGTGATTCAAAATCTAGGACATGACATGGCATGAAAAGTCTTGGTACATGAAGAACAAATCTAAACTATTTTGACCAACCTTGGACTTCCTTGGGATACATGATAATGCCTTGTGAAATGTGAATTGCCTTGGGAACTATAAAGATGCCCAAAAATAAGAATGAATCCAAATTCTCAAGAGGAACCATAAAACATCATATTTTCCATAAACATGTATTAAAACGCTCTATCTCGTCATAATCCATGAACCCAAATAAGTGCTCCAACTATCCAAGGCTCATAAAAATCACAAGGGGTAGTGAAGAAATTCACTAGTAGTACCTCTATACAAAATAAGGGGTAATCGATACCTTGCCAACTACCTACCTTTAGTCTTTTTGTTAATGATCCATGTTCATTTTTAATAGGTTTTAGTTATAATGAAAGTAGTAAAGTTTGTTCAAGAAGCTGGTCGCTTCCAGCAACAAACGTCCTGCCTCAGAAATGCACTAGAAATTTGTTAAAAAATTGGACAACATCCCTTTAGTCACCCTACCATCTCACTATCCACCATAAACCCATGCCTTTGCCTTGCAGGTAGTTTTTTCCATGGACTGAGAGCCTTAATTCAATGCTTTTTAGATAAACTTTCATCTTTTATATTTTCTTGGCATTTCTTTTGTAACTCATCAAATTCAGTCCAATCCTTTAAATAGGAATTGAAATGATAAAAAAGGACTTCCATGGTTGCTTGTTCTCCATGGATCAAGCATGGAACTGAAACATATGCTAAACTTTTCTTTATATACTTATCATAGTTTCACAGCTAATAACTCCTTGCATGTTACCAACATGTAAGGAAACAACAAACTTCCAAGCCTCTCTCAATTGAGATTACCACAGCCAAACTATTGGAAAAGTACAAATGAAGTAGAAGGTTCAAAAGTGCCCACACTCTACTTATTGTTAACTACCAAAAGATAACAACTTGCTATCCCAAATTGTGGCAAACCTTGAACACTAGGTAAACATCATCAAACATACCCCTGATCTCCTGCTTAATTGCTTAGGATTAAAATGAAATTTAAAGCGGGGGAACAAAGTAGGGAGGTAGAGAAGAGAGGGGATGAAGGAGTCCTTATGAGTATTCAAGATGTGTATGGTGGTCTATATAATCATAAAATTTTACTATGTTAGAAATGATGACATTTGATTCAATGTTGTATAGGTGTATTAAGTGAACTATGACATTTACATGGTATTTTTAAAATTTGGGTCAATTTTTAGTACTGCACACATAGTAATCTATCAAGAAATTATTTATTTGCTTAAAACCTCTTTCTCCTTCCCATAGCTAGTTCTCATTGAAGTTGAATTTCTTGCATTTCATTTTCCTCTTGCATGGTTTAAAGAGTCGAGTCAAAACACCATCTGTTTCACGACCACTCCTTTGAGTAACAACAACCTAAAATAAAGCGCTAATTAAAATTTATCTAGCAACGTTTCTAGGGATATTCAAACCCATATTAGCTTAGGTGTATATATCTAGAATAGGATTGTGAGAATAACTTTCCAAAGATGCTAAACAAACATGAAGCCTTGAGTTAGGGAGTGAAATCCAGTTTCTATATCACTGAATTTGGGAAGCCCTTCTAACACAAGGGTCAATCACGAGGTCACATTGGGGACCTTAGAGTAATCAACCCTACTTTCTTGTTCTTGGTGTCGACTGTCGACTACCCCCCTCTGCTTTGGTATATTAGGTGATACCATAGAGGCCATAATCTTTTAGACTTCCTACACAAGGTGACAGCATAGGGAAGGTGGTGTTGTACTTGGGATCGACATTGGCTAGACTCACTCAGACTCCTTGGAAGGTTTCCCACTGCTCGGTGAGCTAACTTGCACCAGGGTGTTAGTTAGTTAAGAAGGTTGTCAACATAACTTTCTCACCCACCGAAACTCAGCCCCTTCGAGCATCAATTCTATGATGTTATATTCCATCACCAACTAACGCTTCTTTGTGAGAAGGTTTGTTTTCATGCTTGACTCCTAGATTAATTGGCATGTGTTGTTTTTTCTCCTTAGTTGGCCTTAGGATTGAGTTTGTGTCTAATGACATCAGTTTCGAGTTAATTCCTCATTTAATCAATATAAAATATGGATACAATTAAAATAAAAGGTAATAAAGGGGTAACAAATAACTCAGACCTAACTTACATCTTATAATTCTCCAACATTGTTCTTTACACTTAGTGCAACAAACACCAAATGGAATTGTTTACACAAGGTCAATGGAGAATGTTATTCTTATCGCCATAAATAACTCTTCAACTTAGATTGAACAAAACTAGTATTTGTATAGTTCTAATATTGACTTGAACAAAACTAATATTTATATAGTTCTACTCTTGTATCGAACAAAAGTAATATTTGTATAGTTCTAATCTTGGCTTGCTTTAGAAATATTGCCAATTAAAGAACCCAAGATTTGCAACACACCAACTGATGGTTGGATTTCTTACTCCATAGCATTGACCCTTGTCTTCAATGGACATTTCTTATAATAATTCTAATTTGCACAAATCCAACAAACAACAACCTTACTACTATATGTTTCTTAGATCCATATGATAAATTTATCTTGTCCTTAGTGTTATCACATTAATATGTCCAAAATCAAGAGGGATATCACATTAAATTATCTAGTTGACCACTAATATTGGTAATTACACCCTAGTCTAATTTTCCATCCAAAAATAAAGATATAAAAATTTTATTTAGAACTCTGAATATGATGATGGAGTACTAATTAACAACACGTGCACATGAAACTGAAGGTACAACCAAACAGATACCTGTCAGATATTTCTTCATCGAGTGAGGAAATCTTAGGACAAATAGAGGCCGTAAATGTGACTGCATCTAGTAAATATGATAAGAAAACAAGGACGAGAGGTGAAAAAGTCAGAATAAAATTTTGTAGACGCATGAAATTTTTTCTTTCCAAAGGAGGATTGTGCTCTTATGATGATGAGAGCATAGGAGACATAGATTTTCCACTCACGTATAAGCATCTGGTGAAACAATGGGTACCTAAGGAACTACCTCCTATAGATGTTGAATTCATTGTCAACAATAGGACATATCGCATTGCACCATCCTCCCTACATGGCTTGGGGATATTTTTCGTGGATGGAATAATTGTAAAATACAATACAGTAACTGAATTGATAGACTATGTCGGACTGTGTTACAATTATAACGATTGGATGTGGCTGGTCCGGTACATGCGAAGTATGCAGAGATATGCACTTGTCGCAAATTATATACAACTAATAAAGACGGATAAAAATAAGGGAGTGAATATATATGTATTGATGGAAGGCCTAAAGCTTCTGATAATATCACAGGGTTTATAAATAACAAACGACTTGAGACAACAAACAAACAACCGAATTGCATATATGAGGGATGTGAAGAGAATCGGGTAGTCCTGTGTGCAATAAAAAAGATAGCTCCTGGGAAAGAGTTATTAGTGGATTACCATTTTAATCGAATAGAAACATTGACTAATATTGTGCAGATTCTTATTCAACACCTCTTTAATAAACCTCTACTTATTGCGTTATATTTTTTTATTATCTTTAACATTGTTGTAAATATTATATATAACATTGGTTTTTTGTTATCATTAACAATTTTGTAAATATTTGGGGGTTCTAATTATATTATAATGTGGCAGGATGATCATGGAAAAGGGCCAGCCGTAGAACATGTACATGATTATCAATTTCCACTTTCATTTTACGTTGTTTTTATTATTTACTTATATAATTTTATTGAAATAACATTGTTTTTGTTGAAATTATATGTAGTCCACAGGCCATGTGGATCATGATTTCACTGATGAAGATGGGTTTTATTCATGCACTAATCCGATGGTCTTAATAAAAAAAAACATCATTAAAGATAACAAGGAACTTGCTAGCTTGTTAGATCATCCAGAACAAACTCCCTACGTCAAAGAAAAGATCAAGCTCCTTATGTCACAACTTAACACCTATAAGGTAACAACCATAATTTAAAGTGTTTTTTTTAAATGTACTCATATGTTCTATTATGATACTTTCTTTAACTTTTACATTATCTCACGAAAAAACATTTTTTTTTTATAAAGGAATTTTTGGAGCCTGTAGTGGCTGTTGGGGCTAAATATATGCACTATTAATTCCCACATTTAATTATCAACCGGGGCTTGTAAGCTTCGAGGTGCAAGTGCAAGAAACGCAGGATCAGAGCCTAGTCTAGCCTAATCTAAAGCTGACCAAACAATATTCAAACCCACACTGCAACAAATTAACACTAAGGATTCATCACTGGGACGTAGGAATACTTAGTGCTATAAAGGCTTAGATCACAGTCTTTCAGGCACTCGGGGTGATGTTCGCGTGATTAATCACGAGTAGCTTACTCAAGTCTTTTGTCCTTAAATGATTATTTCCTATTGCGGATCCACACTTATATACAATAAAATAAACAAGCAAACGAAAATGAAATTCATGATAGAAACTAACACCTTAGGAAGAATTCCAATGTGGGAAGGCCATATCTCACGAGTTAGACCTCTAATCTCTCCATTCTTGTTTTAAGCTATAAGAAATTCAAAATCATTCAACACTAATCAACATTAAATATTTCCTACCTATTTCAAAACATTTATATTCTAGAGAAATAGGAACAATCAAATCAGGTGTTGTGGGTGCAAGTGACAAACCAAGTTTAGCAGAAAAGGATGTCTAACAAATAAATGTACAAAATATAAATCCACACCAAACCAAAATTGGTACAAAACAACGCAAACTAAAATCAGAAACCAATGCAGAAACAGAGCTAAGTACAAAGCCAAAACAATTGCAAAAGCAAAGATTACAAGGAAAAATATGCAAGAGAAACTCTAAAAATCTAAGGAACTTTCAACTCAGAAATCGTGCTTCAAGTGAAATGCGTTAAGCACATGCCCTACTTATTAATCTAGTTACCATTCAATATAGAACAAATCTTAAATTCTAAGAGTATGATATTCAATTCTAAATGTTTTATGCGCTTCACACAGATTTGTATTCATTGTTGTCCCAAAATTATTTAGAATGTTAGGGTTATTCAGATCATATGCTCTGTTTATCAAATAGTTTATATTAGAAATATTCAAGAAACGATATGAATCAATGCACTTTGTATTTCTTTTATTTTTAAAATGAAAGCATCACACTTGAATATCATTAAGCCTACCCTATCATATGAATTTCTAAATGCATACAATCAAAGAGTAAGATCTCTGAGTTTTAGTTTTCGAATCAAATGTAAAAAGCACAATCAAAAGGTAATAAATTGAAAGAAAATAATAAATCAAATCTACATGAAGATAAATAACCTCAACAAAACTCCTTTATGCAGCAAATGAGAATATAAAATGTTGATCTAAAGACTGTCAAAAAAATGTAAATCTAGTATTCTACTTTATCTATAAAACAACACAACACATACCAAAAGATGGGGGCCCTTCCAAACCTGGCCTGTGTTGTGGAAGAAGTCTACAGTACTAAGGACTGATCCACACCATGTAGAAGAACAACAACTGCTTTTTATTAGTTGAAAACTCCAAGGAATTACAAGCACTCCTCCATATGTTCAATCTTCTTCACAACAATGAATAGATCTCCTCCATTAAAAAATGATAATAGATACCTCTCAACCTTTTAACGCTCTTATTTATACATAAAAATCATTGAAGAGAGGATGGGACTGAATTCCAAAGCTCTGATTTCAAAATTTACATTTTTAGGACAAATCTTCAAAAATCTGGGTTTTATTGCAATTTGGGCAGATTTGAGTTATTCCCCCACCCATATCTTCATGAAAAAATTGAAATTTAGAAAATGATTTTTGGGCTTTGTAGCTGAATGATATTTCTAAAAATCCATTTTTCAGTTTTGCAATATATACTCCCATGTACACGTAAATTGAGGTGCAAGTTGGCAGTTTGAGTTTTGTTGTTAATTTTGGCAGAATCATTCCCCCTGAGATGGAGGTCCACATGTATGAGCTGGGTGAATTTTGTCTCACGTGTCTGCATGAAAAATTCATTATGGACAAAACCCATGTACCTTCTTTTCCTCTAGAAGCTTTCCAAAACTTTGAATTATTTCTAGTACCGGATTAACACAGTTGGTACCAGATTAGAACACTTGGTACCGAATTAGAATAGTTCATACCAGAATATTGTAGGTAGGATTTTAGTACCGGATGAACATAGTCACGACTATGGGTATCATACCAATGCGATGGTAGTATCAGATGGAGCTAGTACCAGAATATGCGCAATCGGGTACTAGATGAAGTTGGTATCGAAAGAGGCAGAGAGCTGGTACCAGATGAATGCAAAGGTAGTACCGAATCACTGTAGAGTATTGTATGACATGGAGTGTGGGTACCAGATGACTGTATAGGTATCGTATGACTGTAGAACGTTCTGGTACTGGATGACTTTGATTACCGGATGACCTGCAATGAGGGTACTAGAACAGGAACAATACAAGTATTGGAACATGGATAGTGCATATATACCAGAACTTGAACATGCTGCTTGGACATAAAAACATAGGATTAAACCATCATCGACAAAAATATTGTATAATCATCCTTTTAATCACTAAAAATATGGAAAATTATGTATTAACCACATAGGATGAATAACAAGAGATAATGGAGGTTTATGGTGTAATTAGGGATATATTAGTGACAAAATGTGGGGAGAAGGTGTAATGATAAATGTATTTGTATGGCGGAAAATATGACAAAACTGGAGCTCAACACACCCCCAAACCCAAGGATTTGCATGTCCTCATGCAAAAAAGGTGAAGAACTTATGATACTCTGCTTATAGATTTATATGAACATTGTTTCTTTTGTGTAGGTGTTAGTTCTTGTGGAATGACACTTTGGAAACTACCACAGATTGATTTCAAACATAGAAACAAAATTATCATAAAAATGGAGGACAAGCAGTGGATGAGGTATCAGAGTGATGGTGAATGGTGTGGATATGGTGGTTGTATGAACTTGGACATCAATTTTAAGACCAATATTTACTTTGTGGTTCTTTCCTTAGATAGGCAACAATGACTTCATCCTCTTTGACATGACTTAAGAATTCTTTATGATGTACGAAGAGAAGACACTATAGATGTTTCTTTATATTTGTATACCACATATTTCATTTTCAATACTTGGTTTTATCATTAGAGTATATTGTTCATTACGATAGGTGGAGTGAATATGGAGGGTTTATTGAGTAGTTGTGATAATGTATAGTGGAGTGTGCAGTGGGTAATAGTGGTTATGCATCATGTTTTCCAAGTTTTTAGTAAATTAAAAAGATTTATATTGGTTTTACCTCAAGTTACCCTTTCTTTGAATTCTAATGCATGTTGAAGTGGAAACTATGTAGAACAGGACGAAATGTCTGCAAAACCATGATGTAGACTACTGAAATTTGAAGATGAAGTGGACCAAGGCTATGAACTGATGGATATCTATGAGAGAGAGTTGATGAATGTTGATCTATTGAGATTCCTTATGTCTCTCTCTCCCGCTAGTTTGCATGTCCTCATGCAAACTCTCATTAGCACATAAAACTTCTGCAAGATGAAAGTGGACTATGTGGAACCGATGCATATTGACTGAAGGAGAGAAATGAAGTATGCCAGAGCTGAGAGATGCTGAAAATATCCTACAAAAAGTACCATCGAAAAATATTTAAATTTCTGTATTGTTGGTACAAAAACCTACTGGCTTCTGTACCAACAGTACTGGAACAAAAAAATCTAAAAGAACTAAACCAATACTATTATTACAAGAGAATAAATATACATTGATGCCATGCTTTGAAGAAACAACCAAAAATTAAAATGTATTCATGCTTGTAAATTTGGAAATGAAATTTATTTTAAAATATTACAAGCATAAAGGAAATTTCTAAATTACCTATTACATACAATTTCATCAATCATTAACAGTTGTATGCTCAAGAAACCATGTAAATTATGATGGGGGAATTTTCCTCTTTTCCTTAAACAAGAGAACATGAGGAGATATGTGGTCTTTAATAAATGAGAAACTGATAGGAACCCAGTCATCCTTGCTTAATTTCTCAAAGAATCTATGTCATTCAAGTTGTATTGATAAAGTTCACATTTGAGTTTATTAGACTCCTACACTTATGGGTCCCACCTCTAGGACAATGACATCCTGGGTATGAATGACAGGGTCTTAAGACCATCTTACAAACATTCTCAAATGGAAATTAGATGAGGTTCATTAGCCTTTTGTTCAACCATGCATGCTTCTTCTTAACGATTTACACAAGTATAGACAAATATAGCCTTTTGTTCATATGGACAAATATAGATTAGGCATAATGAAAGATATCAAAATCAAAACCCATTGCCAACAAGCCTGTTCAGCACTCCGATGGGGTAATTTTTAAGTCTAAGAAATATCCTTCCCAGGAAGAATGCCCCATTGCCCACGAGCTTGTTCAGTACCCTGATGTGTTTGCCTAGTTATACCACAGGCCGGTACCCACTGTCAATAGACTTGTTTAGTATCCCAACGGGTTAGCCTCTTACACCCATTTTCCATCAAAGGATCTTGTCCCAATCTTTACCCTTAAGATAAAATTTAAAGATTGCTTTTCCATGGGTGAATGGGGGAGCATCTTTGAAAACCTTTTTACAAGATGGGATGGTATTGAGTTGGAAGATATTTTATAGATTGCCCATAAAAGATTGTTCGTATGAAAAATAGACTTATGTATCGAGATTATTCGAAAGACATATCATGGGAAAAATTACTTAATGTTTGGTGGATGAGGCCATGAGAGAATGACCTAAAGGTGTCTCTAGTCCCCAATTTCATCTTCTCCATATAAGATTGTGTTCCCTCACAAGTAGAAGTTTCATTCACTCTCCTACTACTATTTGATACAAATGCTTGAATAACAAGTTCTGATATGAAACTAGGATGTACAAGTTACCTATGGGAATCATTATTCAGATCTTAAAGATTTTGTAAATCCCCATAATATTTTAAAGATTAGGGTTATGAGCAACTATTATTATTAATAGTCAGAAATATGTATGTAGTAAGAAGAAGAAATATCTTAAGTTCTTTTGGTTTTTGATGTTAGATCACCAATATTATCTTCATCTCATTTCATTTATTTGAAAAGAAACATGAAAAGATGTTGCATTTATTTAGAACTAGGTTAACTAACATGCAACTTTTACTCTATCCTATCTAAGAACAAGAAATTATATTTTACATGTAAGAATATTTCCAATGTAACCATGTGCGTAACAGGTGTAGAAATACATTCATACCCGGGTTTGAAAGATAAGTTTTATTGTATACCAGAATACGAAGAACCAACTGCTTTGATGATGATGTGGAGAGTTGTTGAAGAAGAGAGTGGTGCTTCAATCTTGTTTTCGTCTGGAACCAATGTTCAATGTAATTTTTATGTTCTTGGTTCACTTCCATATTTAGACCACTTTGCAAGTCTCCCTCTATCATGCCATGTAGATCATCTTCTTTTAGATGGTTTGTCTCTTGGATGCATACTGGATCTGGCAATATGCATGTCAAGAACTCCTCGATCTCATGTTCTAGCAGTTTCTCTCCATTGAATGATTCTTCAGTCTTCTCTACAGGTTGGAAAGGGTGATCAAATGAGGCTTCTAGATCTTCTTGGGGATGTAGTTTATGGAAATCTTGTTTTTCTATCACTTCTAGAGAGGTGGATAGGTTCTTGACTGATTTCAATATTTGTTCTTTTTGCGAGGCAGAGATTGAGATCCTAGTTGTTGCTAGGATGGAGAGAGTTCTTCCAAACTCTTGATCATCTTTGAGTCTGTGTTGCTAGTTTATGGGTCCTGTTTCACACATGGATTAGTGTAGGGGGGTTCTTACAGTGCCCAAATTACTATTTTTTAAATCCTAAGGAAATGGAAAGAAGCAAACTAAAAGAAAATGTAAGAAAACCAATTATATACTTGAAGTGTCACTGTGCTACTAGGATCCTACTGTCACCAAGTTATCTATTCACACAAGTTAGCTTCTCTTCTCATATATATAAAAAATGGCTAATGCTAATAAAACACAAATTCTAACTACTAAAAGGAAGAGGACAACCTAATTTTGGAGTAACCCCACTAAAGTGGATGCGTGGGCTCTTCCCTCACATCTTACTGTCTTCTCTTTGCCCTTAGGTCATCCTTAAAAGCACACCACACTTGCATGAAAATAAACATGCTTGCATGAAAAGAAACACACTTGCATGAAAGGAACATTCAAGGCTTTGGAGAAATAAAAGAAACCCACCTATGCTCTAATACCTTTAGCACCTCCCCGACAACGGTGCCAAAATGTTGGGGATAAATATATGAACTATTAATTCCCACATTTAATTATCAACCGGGGCTTGTAAGCTTCAAGGTGCAGGTGTAGGAAACACAGGATTAGAGCCTAGTCTAGCCTAATCTAAAGCTGACAAAACAATATTCAAACCCACATTGCAGAAAATTAACACTAAGGATTCATCACTGGGACATAGGAATGCTTAGTGCTATAAAGGCTTAGATCACAATCTTTCAGGCACTCGGGGTGATGTTCACGTGATTAATCGTGAGTAGCTTACTCAAGTCTTTTGTCCTTCGATGATTATTTCCTATAGTGGATCCACACTTAAATGCAATAAAATAAACAAGCAAACAGAAATGAAATTCACGATAGAAACTAACACCTTAGGAAGAATTCCAATGTGGGAAGGCCATATCTCACAAGTTAGACCTCTAATCTATCCATTGGTGTTTGAAGCTATAATAAATTCAAAATCATTCAACGCTAATCAATATTAAATATTTCCTACTTATTTCAAAACATTTCTATTCTAGAGAAATAGGAACAATCAAATCAGGTGTTGTGGGTGAAAGTGACAAACCAAGTTTAGCAGAAAAGGAGGTCTAACAAATAAATGTACAAAATATAAATCCACACCAAACAACAACTGGTACAAAACAATGCAAACTAAAATCAGAAACCAATGCAGAAACAAAGCTAAGTACAAAGCCAAAACAATTGCAAAAGCAAAGTAATGTTACAAGGAAAAATATGCAAGAGAAACTCTAAAAATCTAAGGAAGTTTTCAACTCATAAATCGTGCTTCAAGTGAAATGCGTTAAGCACATGCCCTGCTTATTAATCTAGGTACCATTCAATACATAACAAATCTTAAATTCTAAGAGTATGATACTCAATTCTAAATGTTTTATGCACCTCACACAGATTTGTATTCATTGTTGTCCCAAATTTCTTTAGAATGTCAGGGTTATTCAGATCCTATGCTATGTTTATCAAATAGTTTATATCAGAAATCTTCAAGCAACGATATGAATCAATGCACTTTGTATTTCTTTTATTTTTGAAATCAACACATCACACTTGAAAATCATTAAGCCTACCCTATCATATGAATTTCTAAATGCATACAATCAAAGGGTAAGATCTATGAGTTTTAGTTTTCGAATCAAATGTAAAAAGCACAATCAAAATGTAATAAATTGAAAGAAAATAATAAATCAAATCTATATGAAGATAAATAACCTCAACAAAACTCCTTTATGCAGCAAATGAGAATATAAAATGTTGATCTAAAGACTGTCAAAAAAATGTAAATCTAGTATTCTACTTTATCTATAAAACAACACAACACATACCAAAAGATGGGGGACCTTCCAAACCTGGCCTGTGTTGTGGAAGAAGTCTACAGTACTAAGGACTGATCCACACCATGTACAAGAACAACAACTCATTTTTATTAGTTGAAAACTCCAAGGAATTACAAGCACTCCTCCATATGTTCAATCTTCTTCACAACAATGAATAGATCTCCTCCATTACAAAATGATAATAGCTACCTCTCAACCTTTCAACACTCTTATTTATACATAAAAATCATTGAAGAGAGGATGGGACCGAATTCCACAACTTTGATTTCAAAATTTACATTTTTAGGACAAATCTTCAAAAATCTGGGTTTTATTGCAATTTGGGCAGATGCGAGTTATTCCCCAACCCATATCTTCGCAAACAATTTGAAATTTAGAAAACAGTTTTTGGGTTCTGTAGCTGGATGATATTTCTAAGAACCCATTTTTTGTTTTTGCAAGATGTGCTCCCATGTACATGGAAATTGAGGTGCAAGTTGGCAGTTTGAATTTTGTTGTTAATTTTGGCATAATCATTGCCCCTGAGCTGGAGGTCCACATGTGCAATATGAGTGAATTATGTCTCACGTTTCTACATGAAAAAATCATTCTGGACAAAACCCATGTACCCGATTTTCCTCTAGAAGCTTTCCAAAATTTTGAATTATTTCTAGTACCGGATTAACACAGTTGGTACCGGATTAGAACAGTTAGTACCAGAATCTTGTAGGCATGGTTTTAATACCAGATGAACATAGTCATGACTATGGGTATCATACCAATGCGATGATAGTGTCAGATGGAGCTAGTACTAGAATATGCGCAATATGGTACCAGATGAAGCTGGTATCGAAAGAGGCAGAGAGATGGTACCGGATGAATGCAAAGGTAGTACCAGATCACTGTAGAGTATTGTATGACATGGAGTGTGGGTACTGGATGACTCTAGAACCTTCTGGTACTGGATGAATTGGATTACCGGATGACCTGCAATGAGGGTACCAGAATAGGAACAATACAAGTACCGGAACATGGACAATGCATATACTAGAACATGGACAATGCATATACCAGAACCTGAACATGCTGCTTGGACATAGAAACATAGGATTAAACCATCATCAACAAAAATATTGTATAATCATCCTTTTAATCACTAAAATTATGGAAAATTATGTATTAACCACATAGGATGAATAACAAGAGATAATGGAGGTTTATGGTGTAATTAGGGATATATTAGTGACAAAATGTGGGGAGAAGGTGTAATTATAAGTGTATTTGTATGGCAAAAAATATGACAAAACTGGAGCTCAACAGTGGCGCTATAGAGACACTACAGACTCTTGATGCGAGCGGTCATACAGATGCTAGAGAACTATTTAATTATCCATCTTCCACACCTAATTTAGATAGGAGCCATGACACGCACCGCCAGGCATCCACACCTCGATCAGAGTCTAGAGATGGTGGCAAATATGAGGATCATAGTGATGTGGTTGAGATGGTTGCATTTATGGGAGCTAGACACGTGACAAGCACGGGGACCCTTCCTTGCACATTTTTGGTCGACGATAATGGACTTCCATTAAAACAATCAAGACTCCCAGGTAGTTTTAATTCACATTTTAATCGTTTAATGTTGTCCTCATACAGAAATCATCTAGATTATTAACTTTAAATTAATGATCATATCTTTTTGTGTATAGGAAACGACCTTTTATATAGGCACCTAGAGAGCAATACCTTGTCTATTTTTGGGGAAACCTTACACATGAGGTGGAATTTCCAGAATTCCAACCTCAAAAAGGAACTTATGGATTATCTTAAAGGCCTCTTTGGAGTAGACACGTTCAATAAAAAAACAGTCACATCTGCAGCGGGTGAATATTTAAAATATACATGGGATGTTTATAGACGAAGCTTGGAATGAAATCCTAGGTATGAGTGTCCTCCCTCAATTCCATAGAGGGAGTGGAAGGAGATCATTCATGATGCAAAAGAGAAGATTTTGAAAAAATCAGGAGAACAAATAATTAGTACACCAAGGTAAATTACAATTTTTTGAATTCAATACCAGCTTTATTTTTCTTTAGAGCTAAATTAAAGTGTGGTTATATAGAACATACTTGAAAATTTTGATGATAGGTTGCCTGACACTTCGAAGGAAACCAAAGAAAGGATTTCCAAACATGGCCAACAAAAACTAGACCAGGGCGGCTACTCGAGATTACAGTCACAAATTGTAAGTACCCAAACATATTAATAATATTATTTGTATTACCTTACAACTTTAAGGTAATTGCAGCCAAAAACATTAAAAAACCACACCCTTATGGAATGCAGGGTGATGAATTCAGAACTAAAACCATGGAGGAATACCTCCAACTTGGTTACAAGTACAGTTATAAATCTGTGGTTGATCGTAGGAAAAGCATGGGGTAGACCCCAAGATCCAATTTGCAAGATGAGGTAAATAAAAATCAGTGCACGTTAACCTTTCGTTACTTATAAAATACGTAAATGTTTGATATTGTCCATAATTTAATGTCTTACTTTGTTTTAATCAAGGGAGAAACACTATCAATGAAACCATTAGTACTTGACAACATACCATTGATAGTGAAATGTAGCCAGAAGATCATGGTGCTCTCTAGCAGCTCTATCCTAGTGAGGTGCAACCCCAAGATGTTCCTGTGACTGAGGCCCACGACGTTAAAATGTCTATATATTAATCATATACTTATTAATTTTGTACTTATAAATTTTGGCATTTCAATGTTAGAGAATGTCATAATTGATCCTCCTTGACCTGAAGATCAGATGAACAGGCTGATAGCCATTCTAATGGTGCCGACTAGAGGACCAGGTAAATAATTACATTGCAGAGATTTTTTTTAATATTAATGAACTACTTCAATGTGTTAGAAAAACAGGACCGTAGAGCAATAAAATAAAACAAATGCAGAAACAAAACACAGAAGACACACAATACAAGAGAGACACAGATTTACGTGGTTCACCCAGTGTGGGCTAC
>JZKD02S0239584.1:72191-85862 GCA_000966675.3 Picea glauca | reverse complement strand
CCACAAGGTGGGATACAAAGAGGAATTGTTTCCATGCATAAACATGCTAAATATCTTGATTGAGAATGCGGATGTAACAAGTTGAACATTGAAATCATAGAGCGATGACATAATCAAGCAAAATGGCGTTGATACTCTTCAAAGGATGTATGAGTTCTCACCTCCCACAATGTCAGTAAGCCTTTGGTGGTTGAAATTTTTTAGCAAAATGCATGATGTTTATAACATTGTGAAGGCATGGTGGTTTTTAGTTAATCCATTCCAAACTACCATAAGTAAGGTACACTTAATAAAAAAATTGCAAATGGAACTCCAAGCCTTAGCAATTCTCCTGAACCTCTTGTATGGTAGACGAGGCATTAGATACATATGGTTAAGATGGATTTTGATTATGCATGGGGTGCTCAAGCATGGAATGATATTTTATTAGGTAGACTTCATATCTAATCTTCTTGCACAATGTATTCCAAAGGCTAAAACTCCCTTAGATAGTGGTGCACTTGAGTTTTACATGGCGTCTTATCTTATGTATTGTGTATGTGTGAGCTAAAAGTTCTCTTCTTTCAAGCCCACCTAGTAGCCTTCCTTTTCACTTGTACATGATTATTTCCAAGGCTTGTGGATAATCCATGCAGAAGTACTCCATTATATTTGACTTTGTTTTGGATCCCTTGTATGAAATAATCTATGGTGAGAAGTTGTTATGCTTTTCACCGTAGTCCATTGAAGTGTTGAAGAAAATTAATTATTGGTACCTACTAGAGAGATTGTATTATATTAGGATATATGGGACATTAATTACTCCACACACACTTCCCAATAATGTGTCTATTTGATTTCTCATCCAAGACTAGGTAACCTTTTAATCTATACTACATTGGGGCAACAAAAACAATAAAAAACAACAAGAAAGAGCTTTGGGCAAAGTTGCCACTTAAAATCAACAGTTATCAAATATTTGACATGGTTGTTGGGGATAAATTACCCTTGGAATATAAAACATACAATATTCTCTTATACATGATCAAAGTAAATGATCCTCATCAAGTAGCCGTTGAGAAATGCTTTGTATCTCAATCCTTAGTTTAGAGATTATGTCATTGGGAGCATGAGCACAAGGAGCTATATAGGAGAGATTTGGATTATGCAAAGGTAGAATATAGAAGAATGAAGAACACTTAAGTTGTCTTTTCTCCAACCCTAGTGGATCCAAGGCCATCAATCAAGCCCTTTGTAACGTTTGGCACCATTTTTATCACAACCACCAAGTAGCTAGAGAAAAGCTCCAATATTGAAAATGAAATCCCAATGGTTAATCTACCAAAAGAGGAGTTAGGAATCAGTGATGTAAAAAATGTTGAGCTAGATGACATCCAAATCCTAAGAATATGAATGCTCAATTCCCAAGGGATGTTCAAAGAAAGAGAATTTGGTCACAAGCCATAATGACTATCTTCAACTATGTGATGGGAAAAGCATATTCGAGGTAAGTGACAGTAAAGAGTAGAAAAATGGTGCCATAGTGGAGGGCAGTGTTGGTAAAGAGTAGAGAAAGGGTTGTTTAGAGCATGGAATTAAGGAAACTTAATGCCAATAAAATCCTTGATATCAATGAGGCGGTCCTAGAAAGTTGCAAAGTGCTCATTGTTAAGCAATTTGAAAGACCAAGATGATCATATAATGAATTGTCCAACAAGATATTGAAAATGGAACTTTTGTTGGATATTCATAGGGAAAGGGTTGAGAGTATGGTTAATGTACATGAGAATATGTTGAGTTAAATATTCACCCACCTAAATTGTTATACTTCAAATATGACCAACTTGATTATTAGTTAATTTTATTTTTTAGTCATAAAAAGAAATTTCAAGAGAGAGAAGAGAGAGAATGTGGAGAGTCACTTAGGATACCAAGGGTCACTTGGTAGGTTAAAATTAATTTGGAAGGTATAAGATTCTCCCTATTTTGTATAAAGGAAAATCATGTACACATTTGTAGGGGTATTTTTCTTTGTAATGTAAGTTATCTTTTTATGTGAATACATAAGCCATTGTCAGCCAAGTTCTTTATGTTTTTTAGATATATGATTGGTTGTGGGCTATTCTCTACTCTCCTAGGTATCTTGGTGCTTGTGGGTTGTAACATTGTATCATGTGGATTATTTTCTTGTTTCTTTCTTATCTCTCACTTATCTTTCACATGATAACAACTTGATGTGAAGAAAGTGTGCTTTTGGTGTTTTGTAGGCTATCCTTAGTCCTTGGAGTTTTCCCTAGGAGTTTTGTATAAATGACAATTGGTGGACTATTCTCCTGATGTTTTGTAATTCTCCCTTTGTTTTACATCAAAGTTGACATGAAGTAGGCAGGCTATGGGTGATTTGTAGTCTATTCTAGATTCTTAGAGTTTTCCTTGGGTTTGGTGTTTATGCCATAGTTGGTGGACTATTATACCTACCCTTTGTACCTATATTTTTGTTTCATGTCGATTAGTTATTAAAATCACTCCCACATGATTAGAGTAGTTTTCATTTAATTTGCAAATTTTCTTGCTTGATAGTTGCATTTATTTATTTAATAAGAAACAAGATTATGACAAATGAGATATAACCAAAGGGTTCACCATTTTTAACAGTGGAAGGTCTAATTGGTCCCTTTTTCCTAGTGAACCTGTGAGGTTGTCATAGAAAATTTTCCCATGCCAACATTTTGGTGCTAGAAGAAGAATGGATGACAAGGTAGCTTGTGTAGAGATACATGTTGTTTTCATTTATTTATCATTATTCATCGTGATTGCAAGGGCCTTTATATGAACTCCCAAGAATGGTATAAAATCTCTTGTCGAAGTTTAATGGTGAAGGAAACACTACCAAATTTTAGCATATTATAAATTATGAATGAAAGATTATGTTTAGATAACATTTTTCATGAAGATATTTTTTGTAGGTTCTTTCCACTGAATTTTGAAGGAAAAGTGTGGGATTGGTATAATGTCCAACCAATTTGAACAATCCATAGTTGGTTTTAATTCAAATAAACATTAAAAAATTCTTAGGTGAATCTTATCATGTGGCTGAAATTGTAGGAGTTTTGTGCAATGTACATGAAAGATGCGGAGTCCATCTAATATTTCAACACAAGATATAATCTTCCACCTCATGAAATGTTTTATGAGGTTTATGTGCAAGCTCTTCTAGAAACTATATCCATTTTCACTTTGTAGAAGGGAATACTCAGCTTGTGAAGAAGTACAAATCCTTGCGAAATATTTGGAGTATCCTCTGACTTTGCCTTCTTTTCTCAAATCCAATAATACGTATAATGAAAGTAACACATTTCAATCAAATATAGCTGAAATTGAAAATGCATCTGCTTCCGTCCTAATACACACCTATTGAAAGTTCTTTTAGAACATATTGTATTTGTAGATGATCCCTTGCTAAGTTGAAATCCTGCAATAGGTTTTGAACTTAGCCTTGTTGTTACTTTTTATTGCACATGTAACCAAAGTATGCCAATTCCAAGTGCGTCGTTTGGTTGTCTTGGATGACACCATCATTTATTATCAATCCCTATGAAGCACGATCAAAGTGTAGGTTATTCTAAGTAGGTTTTGGGGTTTGCTAGTATATTGATGATGTCTTAGTAGTGATTTTATCATTGTCTTTAGAAACATTTTAGGGTGGGGTTACTAATATTAAATGACTTCGTTTATACATGAACTAGGTTATAGTAATATAATGACGATGATAGTTAAGATGATAATGATAGAAATGCCCCTCTTAAATTAAATACAATATTTTGAATGTTTGGAACTCTTAGGTGGTTATGGTACCTTAGACAAGTTCAATTTTCATTTTCATTTATAATAACCATATTTGGTGAGCGGGATCAAAATACTAGGATGTATTGCTTCAAGGATTTACAAGAAAAATTTATACCAAAATGAATTAAGGGTTACACTTGTGTTAGTTATGGTAGGTTTTGACTCATTCATTGCTAAATCACAATTTAATTGATTCAACTAAACAACCTTAAAAAGAACATGAATTAAGCCTTACAAGTAAGACTCCCTCTTAACACATATATCTCTTTTTCTATCCAACATTATTTTGGCTCATTTAATTATTTTATTAGATGTGGTATCACAAAAAAGTATGACGGATATATCCTTCTATTTCATTGAGATTTTTATCATCTTGATTAAGTTATTAGGTCAATGTTTTACTAAATTAGTTATAGAGAAGTATTCCCTTCCAATAACAAAGGATATTTCAAGTTCAACATGTGCTAAATTAGAGGCTTCCGAATTATAGAAGAAGGATAAATGTTAAATGATTTTGACCTTTTGTGATTTTCCCTCACTAGATTCTATCTAGGCAATCTTTGTTGAAATTGCAATTTTGGATTGATGAATTTGTTGTTTTTACTAGAAAAATGGATTCAACACCCTCAAATACCCCTACTGCACTTGGATTATGTAATTTTAGCATTTGATATCTACGATCTCAATTTCTCCTCCCATTATTTTGAATAGTTGCAAAAGGGTGACCTCATTAGACATATAGATTACACCCTATCATATATCCTTGTATTTTTTAGTTTTCTTTCAAATATCAACTTGTATGCCTTCTATGACTAGAGATAATATAACTAAAAAGCTCCTTTTGGTCTTTTAATAGAGGTCAAACAATGCAAATGGAAGTGGAACTTGATCAAAGTATTAGGTGAAGTCCATGAGATACGAACATTGACCAAAGGTAAAACTCCTCACTCTCCAATGCTAGTCTCAAACTCATTGTAGTATCCAAATTTAATTCTCTTCCTAGAAAACAAAGGTGTTTATATACATAATATATAATTAAATAATATCCCATGTTAACTATGTTTGGTTAGTTGATGGGTAAAGAAAGGGTGTTGTGATTCTCAACAAAGATTCAAGAGTTGTTTGGTTGGTAGGTAAAGAGGGGATGTTGTGATCCCCCCTGCAACATGCCATTTAAAAACATATTTGTTTTTCATGGATAATTTGTTGATATTATGGTAGATTTGGGAGGTATGAACCTCTATTGTGACCTTTGAGAAGATTAGAATGTTTCGGAAGGAAGCAAAGAAATGAAGGAAACAATGTCGGTTGCAGAAATATAATTAATATGAATTAATTAGTACCCATAAGGAGAATTCGGCCCCAGTAATTTTGCTAGAATCACTATAAATACAGGGCATCGGTCTCTCATTTTCCACACTTCTCAGAATTGCAGAGAGCAGTTTTTGTGCACTGCAGTCCAACAATTTTGTGCACAAGTCCTGGGGAAGGTGCTACGCTAGTTCTTGGGTGGGAATATCTTATTAGCTTGGTTACTTCTTGCTTGGTGCATTAGCCTCTCTTGGCTATTGTATTGCTACTAGGATTCTTTTCTCTTTCAAGGTCAAGGTGCTCGGAGGGTGGCTTTGGACTATGGTTGGGTGACAAGGGTATTGTTAATGGTAAAACAAGCACAATCTTTCATATTCTAACAGTTTATGGGCCCACACCTCCTTCATTCAGTCTAAACACTGCAAGGAAGAATAACCGCTAGGATACTGAGCTCGTTGAGGAATTGTCTCTAGGGTTACTAGCAGGAGCAACTTCCAAAGACATTGTCGCTAGGTTTACTAGCATAAGGAGTTGTAGAAACCCTAATCTTAGATCTGACACCTTGTGATGGAGCATCTTGCTCAAAAAGTAGATATTCATATGTGCCCTAACTCAATACACCTTTTGGCTCTCTCAGAATATAGAAATGATGAATTTGAAGTTTTGGATCAAGGCATGACCAGTTACCAGTCAACCAAAGACATGAGTGAAACGATTAGTCTTTTACACTACTCGACACTTACTGGAACGATTGAAGATGACATATGGATAATCGATAGTGGATATTCTAGGCACATGATGGGAGATCAAGCCAGACTCTCAAATCTAAATGAGAAGAAGACCTCATACAAGGTAGATCTTGGAGACAAAACCACTTACCCCATTGAAGGATTTGGACAAGCCTCCATCAAAATGAAAATAGGTAACTATGTTCACTTATGCAATGTTTTATATGTACCTGGTTTAGAAAAGAATCTTGTATTGATATATTTCCTAGAAGACAAGGGAAACATAATAGCTTTCATGGATGGAAAGGTGTTATCATGGCATAAAGACTCCAGCATAGAGAATTCTAGGGTTATTGGAAGTTGTGAAGGAAATCTGTATAGACTACTGGAACAAAATGAAGAAGCTCTTGTACACAACAAAGTCAACCCCAATGAGCTTTGGCACAAAAGGTATGCTCACATTAACTATCAAGCATTACCCTTGCTCAAAAGGATGGTTGAAGGAATACCAGAGTTGCAACCTACACATGAAGGAATCTGCAAAGGATGTGCTCTTGGGAAGAATATCAAGAAACCATTCCCAAGTAGAAACAATAGATCTAAGGAGATTCTAGATTTAATACACTTAGATGTTTGCAGTCTAATGCCAGTAAAAGCTCTAGGAGGATCTTCCTACTATGTAATATTCATAGATGACTATTCAAGAAAGACTTGGCTATATCTACTAAAGGAAAAAGACAAAGTATTCAACAAGTTTCAAGAGTTCAAAGAAGAAATAGAAAACCTCACTAATAAGAAGATCAAGACGCTAAGAACTGATAATGGTGGAGAATACACATCAAAGGAATTCGTTGCATTCTACAAATCAGAATGAATTAGGAGGGAGCTGATTGTTCCTCATAATCCTGAACAAAATGGTGTAGCAGAAAGAAAGAATGGATCCATTGAAGAAACCGTAAAAGCCTTACTAAATGATCAAGGTATATCCATGTTCTTATGGGGAGAAGAAACAATGACAACAATACATGTGCAGAACAGAAGTCCTCATCATATATTGAAGGACATGACACCAGAAGAATATTTATCAAGTAAGAAACCTAATGTGGAAAATATAAGAATATTTGGATGTCCTGTTTACTCTCACATTCCCAAGGACAAGAGGAATAAACTAGAACCTTCAGGAAAGAAAGGGATATTCGTGGGATACAGTGATTCATCCAAACCTTATAGAATATATATTCTAGAAAAACACAAGATCAAAGTCAGCAGAGATGTAACATTCAATGATAAGATGGCCTTCAAGAAATCTATAGAAGAAACTATAGAAGAAACTATAGAAGAAGAAGAGATTGAATAAATTAACGAAGAAAGCACAGAAAACGAAAATGATGAAAAGGAACTACATGATCATCCTATGGAGCCATGTGAAAACATTGAATCAGATCTCATACCTTAGACCAAGAAAAGACCATCTTGGCTTGAAGCTACCTTACAATATGCATAAATACTCAAGGTTCCAGAAGGAACATTCAGAAAGAGTAAAATACCTAAAATATTCTCAAGTTATGTAGCATACATGACGAAGCTTCTAGATGAAGAACCTACCATATTTGAGGAAGAAGTTCAAAAGGGACAATGGAAAGAAACTGTGACGGAAGAGCATCAATCCATTATGAAAAATGAGGTAAGGGAAATTGTACCAAGACCTAAAGAAAAATCGGTGGTAACCTTAAAATGGGTGTACAAGATCAAACATGCAATAGATGGAATCGTCGATAAATACAAGGCAAGATTTGTAGCTAAAGGTTTCTCCCAGAAGGAGGGAGAATATTATGATGAAACATTTGCTCTGGTGGCTAGATATACTTCCATCAGAGCTATCATATCTTTTTCCACTTCCATGGGATGGAACTTACAACAGATGGATGTAAAGACAACTTTCCTCAATGGAGCTATTGACGAAGAAGTATATATTGCACAACCTCAAGGGTTTGAGGTACATTCCAGAGACACTCATGTTTGCAGATTAAATAAATATCTATATGGACTCAAGCAAGCTCCAAGGGCTTGGTATGCCAGAATGGACAACTATCTAACGAGACGTGGTTTCTCTAAGAGTCATGCAGATCAAAACCTTTACTATAAAGTTGTGGACAATGCACCTGTAATCCTACTACTATATGTTGGTGATCTATTCATAACAGGTGAGGAGTCTCTCATCATCCAATGAAAGAAGGAATTAGCTTCTAAATTTGATATGAAATATCTAGGTATCATGCATTATTACTTGGGACTAGAAGTATGGCAGAAGCGTGGTGAAGTATTCCTTGGACAAGGAAAGTACACAATAAAGATCCTTCAGAAATTTAGAATGATGGAGTGTAAGTCCATGGACACTCCTATGAATGTGGATATAACAAAAGTAAAGGATCCATATTTTGATCCAGTAGATCCATCTCTATATCGACAACTAATTGGGTCATTGATGTATTTGGTAAATACTTGACCAGACATTTGCTTTGTCGTGAATACACTAAGCCAGTTCTAGGTGGAACCAAGACATGAGAATTGGATAGCTGCAAAGCATGTATTAAGATATATTCATGGAACAATAAACTATGGTTTGAGATATACCGCATCCAACAATATACAACTTCATGGATTCACAGACTCAGATTGGGCAGGAAGTGCAGAAGACAGAAAGAGCACTTCAAGCATGTGTTTCATCTTGAGCTCTGTTATGATATCTTGGGGTAGTAGGAAACATAAGTCTGTTGCACTCAGCACAACAAAAGCAAAGTATATGGAAGCATGTGAAGCATGCACATAAGCAATATGGTTAAGGAAGTTAATCTCTGATTTATTTGATCAGATTCCATAATTCACCATAATATATTGTGATAATCAGAGTTGTATAAGATTATCAGAACATCATGTGTTTCATGAAAGGTCAAAACACATTGAGATCAAATACTACTTTATTCGAGATAAAGTCTGGGAAGGAAAGATAAATCTCGAGTATATCCCCACTGATGAGCATACAACAGATATCTTGACAAAACCTCTATCCAGAATAAATTTTGCATATTTCCAAGAGAAGATGGGGATCCCTTAGTTGAAAGGGAAGAAATGACTCTCCAGGTTGGGAGGGAGCACTGAAAATATTATTGAAAACATTTATTTTGTGATTGAAAAATATTTCAACAAATTCTTAATTGTTCAGAAAGTGGATTGATATTTCTGACGTACAACGATTTCCCATTGTCATTAACATGGGAAATGGTCCATATTGTTGATGTATCATAGACAACAACTTCCCATTTTGGTTAACATGGGGAGTGATCTAGGGCAGTCTCTCTTCTTGAGGGTTACTCAAGAAGACTGACTCGCCTTGCCGGACAACGATTTCTCATTGTGGTTAACATGAGGAATGGTCCGTTTTGGAGGTTGATAAAGGATAGTCTTTTCCTATTGCGGTTAACAGAGGAAATGGTCAGGACAGTCATTCCTTAGGGTTTATACATTCTCTCCAAGGTGAACTTTGATTAGTGTAAAAAGAATTGCCTAGGGTGGGGAATGGTCTAGGCTCAACAATTAGGGACAAAAATTCCTTAGGGTAGATTCATTCTCTCTAGGTTACACTTTGTCTAGTGTCAGAGGAATGGCCTAGGGTGAGGAATTGTCCAGGCTCATAAATTAGAAACAATCATTCTTCCTTGTTTGAGAAGAATAGGGTAGATAGCCCATTATTGATGTTCTATACTGAGGGCATATATTCTTTCAGATCTCACAGATGTGAGTGAAAGATTGGCCCAGATGGTTCAGTTTATTTTAACAATATTTTCTGTGCAGGTTGTCATCAGATGATTGTTATGTAGATTGTTTGTCTCCAAACAGTAGAGATATACTACTATGGTGGATATGTTCCACTGTTTGTGACTATGTGTCATGGTTTGAGTAGTTGTGTACTACTGTGGATAGACACAGTTGTGTTCTATCAAATTGATATTGTACCAGTTGTCATAGGATATTATCCAGTTGGATAATAATGACGGTGATCGTGATACTACCATTTGAATGGTTTGTTTATGCTCAAGACCATACCTCCCTAGCTAGGAGGGAGTGTTGATATTATGGTAGCTTCGGGAGGTATGAAACTCTATTGTGAACTTTGACAATATTAGAATGTTTTGGAAGGAAGAAAAGAAATGAAGGAAACCCTATACAAGATGTCGACTGCATAAATATAATTAATATGAATTAATTAGTACCTAGAAGGATAATTCGGCCCCATTAAGTCTACCAGAATCACTATAAATATAGGGCGCCAGTCTCTCATTTGACACACTTCTCAGAATTGCAGAGAGCATTTTTTGCGCACTTTAGTCCAACATTTTTGTGCACAAGTCCTGGGGAAGGTGTTGCGCCAGTTCTTGTGTGGGACTATCTGATCAGCTTGGTTACTTCTTGCTTCATGCATTAGCCTCTCTTGGCTATTGTATTGCTACTAGGATTCCTTTCTTTGTCAAGGTCAAGGTGCTGGGAGGGTGGCTTCGGCCTATGGTTGGGTGACAAGGGTATTTTCAATGGTAAAACGAGCATAATCTTTCATATTCTAACATAATTCACCCTCCAACATGTAGTTTAAAAAATTAATATGGATAAACGCTCTATGACACTGATTTTTTTCCTAAATGTGAACTATTTCTCATGTAGTCATAAAAAATAATGTTAGAAAGGTAATTTTGGAAGGAAATTAGCCTTTTGTATAAATCATTAAACAAATAAGAAGACAACGGCCTTGCCCAACTAGATTCCCACAAGTTGTGTACTTAGAATGATATTTCTAAATATTCCCAATAAATGGAATGGCCCTTAATTTTAAAGATTCCCCCAATAAACCCTTAATTTTAAATATTCCCACAATATTTCTCTAAAATAAAATTTTATTTATTTCGCCCAAAATTAATTTTTTAATTTTTGTTTTTAAATAAATATTTTTTGTCGCAATTTCGACGCACAACAGAAACCCTGCAATGAATTTTCTATATAAACCAAGAAAATTTGTCGTCGCAATTTCGACGACAATAAAACTCCTGCGACAATTTTTCTATATAAACCAAGAAAATTTTTCGTTGCAATTTCGACGACAATAAAGATCCTACAACAAATCCTGCGACAAATTTCCTATATAAACCAAGAAAAGTTGTCACAATTTCGACGACAATAAAAAATCCTGCAACAAATTTTCTATATAAACCAAGAAAAGTTGTCAACACAATTTCAATGAAAATAAAAAATCCTATGACAAATTTTCTATATAAACCAAGAAAATTGGTTGTCTCAATTTCAACGGCAATAAAAATCATGCGACAAATTTTCTATATAGACCACGAAAATTGTCATCGCAATTGCGACGCACAATAGAAATTCTGCGACAAATTTTCTATATAAACCATGAAATTTGTATAGCGAAATCGTCTCTATATACCATGTTTTCATCGCAATAGAGACGAACATTTGGTTTCACTGAGTTTGCATATATTGTCGTATTGGCGAAGATATTTTTTTTTTGTCACAATTGTGAGAAGTTCCCTACGGTCGTCGCTCGTGCGACGTTAATTCAAGTTCATCTAAATTTCCACATGACATTAAACAATGTTTAAGAGACTCAATATTTATCGCAATATCCATGAAATAACGTTGCAAGAGCGTCAAAATAGCCGTCGCAAAATGACCCAAATTTGCTAGTGGTAGGATTTCCTCAATCTGCTCCACAACCTGAAGATCATCTACCTCCTCTTCGTCACTTTCCAAGCCTTCCCTCATGGATATGGCCCTCTTCTTTGTGTTCACCTTTTATTGGTAGGGTACTCCACTGCGTGTCTTTCCATATGTCACCATGATCTGCTTGATCTGGTTGTCTTCCATCGTGATTGGGTCCAAGGCTTCCTTGTTATTTCCTTTATCCACTTCTCCTTCCATTTCTCCTATTTCTGTCAGTGTTATTGCTTCCCCCCTTCCCCCATGCATGCAGGGAAGTTTAGTTGTCTGAATCCATTTTCATTACACCTTTGTTATAGAGAAATATATTAATAAAAGTATATAACAATCTAATATACCTTCCTCGAGGCCCACGTAGAAACTCTTGCTCGGATGCGTTGTACGACTTCTCGGTATCTACTGCAAATTTCATTATAAATCCTACCACAATACTGTCGAGCCGAAAATCTACTACGCAGGTGAATTTGTTATTCACCTACTGTAACTGCGCGATCTGTACTGCAATCCACTCTAACTATCGGATCCGATTTGTTGCATGGTTTTCTTTCAACCTCAATATTGACTCCTATAGTAAGTGTGGAAACTCACAGAAAAATACTTCATGCAGATCAATAAACACATAATTCTCAAGATATTTGTGCGGTGTTACTCTAGGGTTTTTGTTATCTTGCTGCACAAACTCTAGATCCTTTGTTTTCAACCATCGCTCTATTTCCTCTTTCGCGGGTCTCCAGGGTTTAAGCATTCCCTCCTATATTTTGATTCTTTTTGACGATTTGGTCTCAGATATTTCATTCTTTTAATATTTTTTCAATAGATCGAACATTCTTTGACTAGATCTTCAACAGATCTCATCCACTCAATCCTATGTTGTTCCAATCGGAAATGGAACCATTTGTTGGTTGATTATCTTAGTTATATATTTAACATGATTGACCAAGGTTCAGATCTACTAGGGATTCAACAAAGCCTCTAAAACTATCTCTCCTGGTAAACCAGAAGGAAACGCAGTGCATAGAGTGCACTGTGCAGTCTCACCCACGATAGTCTTAATGGGTGACTGCAATACTCAAGTGCTTGTAGCCTAGGATTGAATTGGGATCTATGAGTTGCAGGTTGTGATTCCTATCTACTCATTAAATCAATATACAACCATTATCATTCATGCATGTACTATAATAGGACCCATTAATTCATTCATATGTTATTCTAACATCTACTCATAAATAGTAAAATAGATGCAACCATTCAATCATATGACACAAGTTTTACTATGGTTGACCCCCTCTTGGGCTATGTCCACAAAGATCTGGCTCATAAGCTCTTTTATTATGGTGGTTCCAAAACTACAGTGTCGTGCGCTTTACGACTCATCCTCAGTTGGGTCGAGATCTATGATGAGGCAGACTAGATCACACCAGGCTCCTCAGCCTGCTACCTAACCCTCTAGATATGCCCTCCTGACCCTCTACAAATCAACAAATTACAATATTGGGTCATATGGCAGAAGTGTTACAAAAGCGTTACTCCATCTCACAGAGTAACACTCTATCAAAACCCGATCCCCCCTTAGACCTCCTAGGTGTCTATTTATATTTATTTTTGGCTCCTCAGTCATTACATTCTCTTACCAAAACCCTAACCTAGTTAGGTCTTCTTACATGTTGGCCTCGCATGCTTTCCTCCTCTGCATGTGCATTTTCATCCACTTCTTTTCCTTCCAATTCTCTTTTTTTCCCTTCTTCTTGCATGTGCACCTCGCATGCCTTTCTACCAACTATATTTCATCCACGTCATGCATTTTCCACAAAATGGGCCTATACCCAACACCCCTACTCTCTCTCTCTTTCTCTCCTAGTTTCTATTTCCTTCCCTTTATATCTCCCTTCCCCTCTCTTATCCCCCCCATCTCTCTTCTTTCTTGATCTCTCCTGTCCTTCTCTCCCCCCATGTTTCCCCTCTCTTCCTCTCTATCTCTTCTAATGTGCTCCCTTATCTCTCTTATATCTCTCTATATCACTCC
>JZKD02S0239584.1:60076-71874 GCA_000966675.3 Picea glauca | reverse complement strand
TCTTAGTATCTATATCTCTCTTCCCTTCTCTCTCTCTCCCCTCTCTATCTCTCTCTCCCCCTCCCTCTTTCTCTCTCATCTGCATTTAACCCTCTCGCTCTCTCTTTCAATCCCTCCCAAACTTTATCTCTCTTTCACATTCTCACTCACCCTATCTCTCCCCCCTCTCTCACTCTACCCCTCTCTACATCCCTCCCTTTATATTTCCCTCTCTTCAGCCTCTTTCTCTCTTTCTCACTAGTTCAATCAATTTTTGTCTCCCCATTGCTCTTTCTCTCTCCCTTCTATCCCTCTCTACTGCTCTCCTTCTTTCCCTCTATCTCTATGTTTGTGCACGATTATAAGACCCTAGGTTCATTTTATTCAACCAACAAAACCATTTAGATATCGACCCTTTAAACATCACTTGCATGCAAGTGAAGTCTCACCTAAGGAATCTACTAAGACTGTAGGAACCAAGTTTCTGCAAGGATGAGGGGAGGTGAGGCTATCATCATATCCATTATTGTTTACCCACCTTGTGAAAAATATCTTTATTCATTTCCTTTGATTAGTTACCAAACTCTATTGTGCAGAAGACATATAACATAGATTACAACATAAGTCATCCATTGTTTCATTCATTATTATTGTGCATCAATCATATAGTAAACATATCAATGCTAATCATGCATAAAGATAACACCCATGAGAAATCACATCAACACAACATATTTAGACAGAATATTTAAATTGGTTCACCAAATCCTTGGGCTAAATCCACAATGGTTGGATTCTATATTAGTCTTGATGAAATAACCATCTCAATCCTGCACATTGCACTTACGATAGATATAACATATCATACTATCCAGACATGCCTATCCACTCTGTAGTGCAAGATGTTAAAATATTTCAATCTGCTCATTTTACCATAGAAAATATCACTATTGTCACCCAACCATAAGCATTCATCCACCCTCGATCACCTTAAACTTTGCTAGATAGATTGATTTTAGAAATCCATACTAGAACCAACAAATAAACCCTAACTTCAGAAATAGCATGAGATGGAACCATAAAACACCATCCAACTACAACAATAGTACAATATAAGGAAAATACTCAATTGTAGCAGTTGCATTCTCACTTCTTAGGCTACCACCAATAATAACACCAAGAATATCAAAATACCACCAAGAATGTCACCAAGAATACCACCAAGATATACTAGAATGGAGGGATCATATATTATGCTAGATAGCACTAGAGAGAGAGACCAAGAATCACCCCAAAAGATTCCCCATTCCTTTCTTCCAGCTGCAACTCCATACTTGTGATACTTGAGAGAGTGAGTGAAGTGAGTGTACAAATGAGCTCAAGCACCTTCTATTTATAGTTCTTCTTTTCATCTATCTCAGATGACTTCTCTTTCTCGAGGGTAATGCTTTAATATTATTTATTATACTAAGTTGACTTGACTTCTAGGGTTTCTACATATTTGTTTAGGGTTTCTCTTGCTTACAGAATATTCTATTCTAGAAAAAGGTTACACATGGAGCTTAATACCTCTTGCAGCTACCATAATAATAACGCTTCATCCTAGATAGGGAGGTAATAACTCTAATGGTATAAAAACCATCCATCCATTTCACATGGTATGGGAAAGGCTCACATAATCTTGCATACCTTTATACAGGTAGCATCATCATATCCACATAGGCTATCTCGTGATCACATAGATCAAGTCATGAGCATCATCATCACTCTCCATATAGCTGGAAATCAACTCCAACACTATTGGATGGCACACCAGCCTAGGAAACACCTTCAACACTACTGTTAGTCTCCATGGAAATCATGTAGTAGTACACAGTTACTGCAATTCCATCCAATAGATCACAACAATGTCAATCCATAGCAACACACAATTTCTATCCATTGGTACACAACCACTCCTAGTAGCACACAACTACTATCTAGTGACACACAGTCATTACCAGTGGAACACATCCACCATAGTAGCACATAGCTATTGCCCATAGAAATACGGTATCCACTTCAATCAACTAATAGCTACACAAGATATCACCATGAAATACAATAGTATGCTGACATCAAATCATATCATCGTCTGCATCATCTCTCGAGGCCATACTCTGCCTGAGTAATCGAGTATGATGATGAATGAGTCATGTGTTGAACCTAGCACACTCAACATAGTGTATTTCATAAGTCACTCACTCAGCAAAGTGATATAGGGACCATTCTTCCTATCCTCGTCACTGCTTGTAACACAAGAAGAATGATTTTCCCAACACATGTTGAAATCCCTTCAATGGGCTACAAGGACCATTCTTCTAATCTAGACATAAGTCCTACAAGAACGATTTTTCTCCTAGATGTTAAAATCCATACCATGGGCTATAAGAACCATTCTTTTAATACAAACATACATCCCAGAAGAATGATTTTCCTAGACCATTTTCCCCCCTCTGGCCACTACTATGAACTTGGGGAAAATGTTTGTCATGTACCAATATCCCCACTCTAGTCACTATTGTGAAATCAATGAGACAGACCATTTTACCTGTCTGGGAAAATCCCTAGGAGAATAGTTATCCTGGACCATTCTATTTTTTCGAGAAATTCCCCAAGAAAATAGTTGTCCATGGTACATAAAAAATATGTCAGCATGGACCATTCTCCATAGGGAGAATGTCTTCCCACCAGCAATATGTTCTTCCTGGACCATTCTCCACCTAGAGAATGTCTATCCACCAACACACTGACTATCCAGGATGCCATATATCATCATTCCCTCCCAACCGAGGAAGTTGTATTCTCCATTTCATCCAAGGGAGGTATCTCCACAAGTCCCAACTTGTTCCACAAGTATTAAAACTTTATATTGGACATAGGCTTCATCAAAATATCAGTTGTCTTCTCATTGGTGGAGATGTACTGGAGAATCACTTCTCCCCTATGGATTTTATTATGAAAAAAATAATACTTGATCTTAATGTGCTTCGACCTGTCACAGAACACAAGGTTCTTTGAAAGATTCACATAGCTTCGATTATCACAATATATCATAGTCAAATTCAACACCTGATCAAATAGTCCAAAACGAGACTGCAGAGCCATATTTCTTCCTACAAACATCACAAGCTACAATATACTCTGCTTTTGTAATGTTGAGTGCAACATACTTCTATTTCCTGCTATCACATTATATCATAGTAGAGGCCAAACTAAATTATATACCAGAAGTATTCTTTCTGTCACCTGCACTCCATGCCCAATCTAAACCAATAAATCTATGCAGATGTATGTCATTGTTTTAGGAATATCTCAAACCATAATTTAGCATCCCTCAAAGATGTCTCAAAATGTTCTTTGCATTTATCCACTACTCATGTCTAAGTTCCACTTGGAACTGGCTCAACGTGTTCACAACAATGAAAATTTTCGACCATGTATTAACCAAATACATCAATGAGCCAATAAATTGTTAGTACGAGGATGAATCTAATGGATCAGAATTAGAGTCTCTCAACTTCCTCGGATCTATCACCATGGGAGTTTCCATGGATTTTAAATCCTTCATCCCAAACTTCTGAAGGATTTTTACAACATACTTCCCTTGCCCCAAGGAGATTTCACCATGCTTCTGCCATATTTATAGTCTCAAATAATAATCTATGAGACCAATATCCTTCATATTGAATTTAGAGGATAACTTCATCTTACACTGAATAATGAGAGGCTCTGCACCTATCAGAAACAAATCATTAACATATAGTAGTTGGGTCACAGGTGCATCATTCACAACCTTGTAATAGGGATATGGATACACATAGCTCTTGGAAAATCCAAGTCTCATTAATTAATTGTCAATTCATGCATACTAAGATCTTGGAGCTTTCTTGATTCCATACAAGGCCTTCTTCATACATGTGTTTCTCTCGGGTGTACCTCAAAACCTTGAGGTTTCTCTATGTATACTTCTTTCTCAATTACTCCATTGAGAAAAGTGGTCTTTACATCCATTTTATGTAAAATTCAACCCATGGATACTGCAAGATATATGATGGCTCTAATAGAGGTGTCTCTGAAAACTAGAAAAAAATTCTCATCATAGTCTTCGCCCTCCTACTAGGAGAATCCTCTAGACACGAATCTCGCCTTGTATTTATTGATACTCCCATATACTTCATGTTTTATCTTGTAAACCCATTTTGAAGTGACTACATACTTTCCTTCAGGTCTAGGCATAAATTTTCGTACATCATTTTCCATGATGGATTGATATTCTTCTATCATAGCTTCCTTCCATTTTTTCTTTTTGACTGCTTCGTCAAAGGTGAAAGGTTCTACATTGAGATGTTATGGAGAACATGTAGTTTCTTCCTTGGGACCTTCATTTTCTTCTTCATATTTGGGATCCATGGAATATTCTATAGATTTCCTGAAGCCAATATTTTCATCAAAAGTCACATATCTACTGATTTCAACCTTCTCTTGACCTGGGACATAGATTATGTAAAATTTTAACTATATACAAAACATATGCCCTTATTTCCTGAAGGTTCCAACTTCTTTATTTTATCCTTGGGAACATGAATATAGATAGGGCAACCAAATATCCTCAAGTGTTCAACATTTGGCTTCTTTTTGGACAAGGCTTATTCTTGAGTCATGTTCTTCAATATATGATGAGGACTTCTACTCTTAACATATAAAACTATCGTAGATGCTTCTCCCCATAAAAATATGGATATATTCTGGTCATTCATCATTTCCCTAATATATTTTTCAATGGATTGGTTCTTTCTTTATGCTACACCATTTTGGTGAGGATTGTAGGGAGTAGTGAGCTCCCTCCTAATCCATACCTCTCTGTATAATATATTGAAATCATATGAGGTGTAATATCCAGCTTAGTGAGGAGGTTGACATTGGTCAACACATATATGAGTGCACAATTTCCAAAACTTCTATTGCTTTACACGCTTCCTTTAGAATTGGTAATTGGTTTAAACAAATGTGTAATAGGCTAGCGATACCAAAACAATAAAGTAAATTGAACCAGATATGGGAATGCATAAGACTCAGAAGATAAAAGCAATGAATATTATGTGAAATATATAATAATTGAGAACATAATATCATAAAGAAAATATTTTGTATAAGCCAAACTAGTTTCGACCAACGGGTCTCATCAGTGGTACAAAAATAAATTTTTACAATGAGGTCCTTTTAAGGACTGTGATCAAGTGCATACAAAGGGGAATCCCAAGAGTTAGGAACCCTAACCGATTGAAACAGTTAGAAAATAAATGACATAACAAAATTCCTGAAAACAAGCATGAAAGTTGAACAAAAAGACGAAAAATACGTTGACGCTGAATCAGTCCAAAACTAAAGTCGATGGTTGAAAATGGCACAGATTTTAAGGAAAAACAGTCCAAAAAATACAAAAAAATTGTCCCCCTCAATCATGAGATATAGAGAGATATATAAAGAAGTGTCAGCAATGTAATGAAACATAGTGCAGAATATTGTGATTGTACAAGAAAGAATTGTTTGAGGAGTGTTATCCTTCCTTAAGGATGAATATATGGTGTTACCCTACCCCAAGGGTTTTGATATAATAAAGTCGTGATTTTTTATATTGTTCCATACATCTTGTGTGGTGATTGTTTTCATATATTATTCTTGTATCTATTCTGGTGTATTTTCTATTCAGGTCTTGGGTTCTTAACAATTTGTAAAAGTTCTCTAATACCACTTGTTAAGTACCTGAATATATCTGAAGATAAATCTCAGCAATAAACCAATAATAAAAACCAAACCATTCACCATAACAATGAACACAAGAATGTAGAAAAAACCCTTGAGGTAAGCTAACACCATATATCAATACTTAAGTAAGTTTAACACTCCTCAAGCAATCCTTTCTTGTATCCTTTCTTTACTATATTTCATTACATTGCTTACACTTCTTTATATAGCTCTCTCTATCTCCTACGAACCTTCTAGAGAGATTTCTCACATTTATTACATATAACTAACATAGTGGGCATTTATTAATATAGTGGACCTAGTCTACCTTACATTGAATGACCACATTCTCATATATTAAATGACTTCCACTAATAAAACATAACTAAATTCCCATTGGGTACCTCCCTAGGTGCCCCATATTACCTCCCTAGGTATACTACAGAAGAAAAAAGAATTCATATGGTCAGAGTAGTGCATGGAAGCATTTCAAAAGCTTAAAGAACTATTAACAACAACATTGATAATGAAAATTTTGGATATGGACATGGAATTATTGGCATGAAAAGATGCATCAAAGGAAGAATTCAGTGGAATATCTATGCAATAAGGTCGAGTTATAACATATATTTCAAAGAAACTAAGAAGGCATGAAGAGAATTATGCTATGCATGACTTGGAATTATTAGTGATTGTTTATGCCTTGAAATTTTGGAGACATTATCTTATTGGACGAAAATTAAGCGAAAAATGATCACAGTGGATTACAACATATTTTTACTCAGAGAGAACTGAACGCTTGACAAAGACGTTGGTCATAAATTTTAAGTGAATACAATTTTGAGATCACGTATATTAAAGGAACAGTTAACAGAGTAGCAGATGCATTGACTCGAGGACCACACATTTTCTTAGTAATATCGTTAAGGAAGAATCTTTGAGAAAATATTTTAGCATTACAAATTGATGATAACTGGTACAAGGAAGTAAAAGACAATATCAGACAAGATAATGTGACATACCTAGATATGAGGGATATTATTTTGATAGTGACTGACTACTAAGATACAATGGAATAATTTATGTACCACCAAATGACGAATTGAGAAATTTAATTTTGAACGAAGCTCATCGAGTAGTGTATATGGCTCATCCTGACATCACGAAGATGAAGGAAGATCTTAAAACATTATTCTTTTGGAAAGGAATGAATAAATATATAGTTAACTACGTGGTGAGATGTATGGAATGTTAGAAAGTGAAGGTTGAACATAGACATCCAACGGGATTATTACAGCCACATATGATTCTTGAATCGAAATGGGAAGTTATATAGATGGATTTTATTGTTGGGTTTCTATTGATGGCAACGAAACATGATTACGTTTTTGTAGTTGTCGACACTTTGACGAAGAGTGTGCATTTTATCCCATCTCGTATGATGTATCAAGAACTAGACATAGATAAAAAATTTGATAATGAAATTGTAATATTGCATGGTGTACCAAACAAGATGATATTTGATAGAGGATTGGTATTCATTGGACATTTTTTGGACTACTTTCCAAGAGGTTTTGGGAACAAAATTAAATTTTAGTACAACATATCACCTTAAGACGGATGGAAAATCTAAAAGAATGAATCAAATTATAGAAGATACGCTACAAATGCATGTGATGGATCAATAGAAACGATGGGAAGAATTTTTACCATTGGTAGAATTTACGTATAACAATTGTTATCATCATACGATAAGGATGGTATATTTTGATTTTCTATACAGATGACCATGTAGGACACCTCTAAGTTAGGATTGACTAGAGAATAGGGTCCTGGTGGGACCAAACGTGATTTAGGAAATGGAATATAAGATGCAATCCAGAAGGAAAAGGATTAAAGAAGCGCAAGACCGACATAAAATTTATGTAGATGTGCATCATGTAGACTGCAATTATGAGGTTGGTGATAAATTGTTCTGGTGGGTGAAGCCGCATACGAGTTAAATTAAGTTTGGAAAGGGTTCTAAACTCTCTCCAAGGTTTTTGGGACCTTTATAATTTGTAGAAAGGAAAGGACCCATGGATTACCGACTAGCCTTACCTGATTCTTTTAGACGTATGCACGATCTGTTTCATGTTTCATTTTTACGACATTATATTTCAGATCCGTCACATATAATTGAGATGAGTTCATTGCAGGTATCAGAAAAGGGTGCTTTCATTGAAGAGCCAATACGCATACTAGTCCAATGTGCTATACAACTATGGCATCAATTGGGCAATCAAGTCAAGGTCTAGTGGGAGAATTATAGTCCTCATTATGCTACTTGGGAGGACACATATGAAATGCATCATTGATTTCCTTATTCATTTTGATAGTTTGATATATAGATTAATATCAACTACATTTATTGCTTTCATTATTTGATTGTACAAACTTCGGGACAAAGTTTAAAACAAGAGGGGGTGTATGTAACATCCAATTCCACTATTTACTTTTTCATACATTGACTTATCCTTTGAAGACACTTGCAAACAAGTAATACGGTTAAAAACATGGTACATTATGATTATCAGTTTGGTTTGTGTGTTTATGATATGATTTAGAATTGTAATTGATTTGTTATTTATATTAATGTATAAAATTGTCAGGTATTATGACGAGGTTTCCTGAGTGTCCAACAAACGTGAGATGTTGAGGATAATGATAACATTGACAAACTTCCTTGGACTCTGGATTGAGTCAAGGAGTGGAATTTTACATTGGTTTTGAGTACTTGATTTATATGCATATATTGCTGATGATGATTTCAGTATGGATTTCATGTATATGAATTATTAATAATGTCTTTTTCAGTGGATGCATGCATGATGATTCTTGGTAATCTGACTCACATATGGAGTAAATGGGTCATACACAGATATTAGATGGATAAGGGATAGGTGTGGTAGTGTCCCTGTCACAGCCTACTAGCACTCTCGTCGTGACCTGAATTAAAGGTTATGACTACCATGTTCCGAGAGGTTCATGATGTCATGAGGGAATAATGAGACAATCGCTCACGAGGATTCCTGAGGGGCATGCAATAAGGCATATTATGTATTCCTTAGTAATCCCTTAGTCTCAGACAAGGTCAACAAGTGGAGTATTGAATCCAAGTGTCAGACAACTTCCAAACTAAGTCAACGATGAGTGGAACCCTTGAAACACAATGGTGTGTCTTAAAGGTAATGTCACATGAATACATGTGAGTCAATAAAAATCTAGAGGACCCTAGAAAATAAATTGAATACTTAGACCTTGTAGAAAAGAAAGTATAAATTATTATTTAGTTATAAACTAAATAATATAATCAAAATTTTAAGCCTAGATGTTTTGACTCGGTAAAATTCTAAAATGGGTTAAGGGATTTTAGACTAAATAAACTCTAGTGAAGGGAGAATGAGATTAAAATTTATGCATGTGAATAATGTGTGCATGGAATTAATAAAAAAGATTTTTTAAATTAAAACAAAAGAATTTCATGAGAGAATGTGTAGTCAACATGGAGTTAGAATCCTAAGTCAATCTAGACTCTAAGCTTAACTAGAAGTAGAGTCCTAATCAAATTCTAAAAAGGAACTAATTATGGGTGTGAGGGAAAATGCTTAATTATTTAAACTAAAAAGGGATCAAACATGTGCAACTTGGGGATACTATGACATGTGTTGGGGTGAATAATATATGATTAAATTATTAAAAATTAGCTATTTGTGCATGAGATGACAAGTGTCAAAGTGAGATTTCTTATAAAAGGAATGGTGAGGAAGAGAGAAATTACACTATTGTTGGATGAATAAAATGTTGTTAAAATTTTATTGAGTAAGTTTACTTGTGTAAGTTGGGATACAAGCTTGTACAATAGGTGGAAGCCTCTTCTTATGAGGGAAATCTTGTGCTATTGAGATCTAGTTTCCACCTCTTTGCGGCTTAGGGGGCTAAGGGGGAAGAAGAGTACCCCTAGCGTTAGTTGGGAGGTACCGCTGAAGTCTTATGATTAAAAAGAGAGAAAGGATATTTCACAGGCTCTAGATTGAAGATCAACCTCAACCAACCATCAAATTTTCTGGCTACCGTATTTCCATTGTTCTAGTTTTTAATATTAAATGAATTTTGATGCAATATTCTGATTTTATATGTGACCTAATTGATTAATTTGAGACTCTATTCATGTAAATACATATTTCTCTTGAATAATACATGGATTAAATGGTTGAACTCGATATATTTTTCATGAAATATAAATGTGTACATTTCTTATTTTATGCGTAGGTTAATGTTGAATTCGAGATATTTACAGAAAAACAAATATTCCATTTTCAAAAAACAATATTCCTGTGTATATATAAATTGTTCAATATGCAATACCAATGGTTGGATCAAGGATTTATTTTTTTATTTGTAGGTATTGCATTTTATATACATGATTGAATTAATTGATGTTCAGGAATTACTCTGCAATATAATTTACTAATGAAGAACGATATTGTACCAGATTTTCTCCTTATCAAGTGGTTATATGAAGGGTTAATAGTATCCTTAACCCTCATCACTCTGTCCTTAACTGTAGCTTACGAAATCAACCCTTTGATCATGCATCCATTACAGTCTGGACGTTTTAATTGAGCTCAACTCGTAGGACACAAATTATTTTTGGCTGTATACCGCATGCAACTTTTATAAGTAAAATTATGTTTTAATGAGTTAAGAATGGAATACAACAATATGTGTAAAGAGCTGTGCAAAACAAAAATAAACCATTAACGAGTGTAATGAGATTTGGAATAGACAAAAGAAATATATGTTTATAATTAACTGGTGACCGCACCAATATATTAAAAATGCTTGAATAGAGATTAGGTGAAGAACAATTGGCTTACTATATGAAAACATATATATGAACAACAGTCAAATCCATCCTTGTAATTTTTCCTAAACTTTTACACGGTGACCATAGATACAATCCAGAGGATACATTTTGATCGAAATCTGGTGTGAGCATACAAGAATATTGGTCGCTTTATCGAGCCTATCTCGAGTGTAAGGAGAGTCTACTTTCGACAAAAGTGTAATGGATTTCATCTATGGACACTGTGCATGTTGTTCTTGTACGTTGACCCTTGTCTCAACATTGGAACTAGACTTAAGCCAATTTGTCCACTGAGTTTTGAGATAAAAATTTTGCATTGATAACCTTAAGACCGAGGGGCAGTTGGCACACACATAAATTATAAAGTTTATCAGGGGCAATTGGCACACACACAAATTATAAATTAACCTTAGATCCCTAGATGGTATCTACTTAGAATAAACATAATTACAGCTCAACATATTATAATGAAATTTAAATTATATAATGTAGTATAAAGGGATTAGATTATCAAATTAGTTTAGTTATGATTATTAATTATTGGCAAATAATAAATAATATTATTGATTCTATTAATAAATATCTTAGTCGATGATTTCAATGTTATAATTATGGCATTGTTAAATGATTTTATAATTTAGGAAAACAAAATAGAATTATGGACTTATTATAGGGGGGAATTTTGGCAAAACCTTAGGCAATGTAGATATAATAACTTTACTTGAACCAGTTGTGTCATTGATGGAAATATAATTCTAGGTTCAAGCTTCTTATAAACTCTTAAAGAAATGAATTTCACTTTCGTATCAATGGTGCCCCACTTTAACTACACTTTTTAGGTTGAATTTTATCGCGAATAGGATTATGCTAGAATTATTCAATCAATGTTCATAGTCCATTAAATTCTTATGAAAGATGAATTTAATAAGAGGGACTTTACAAATCCGCAAGTTACGAATTTTCAAGTGAGATGGAAGAATGAATTCCTCTTGATTTTTGCATTGTTCACTAGATAGAATCCCCTAGACTTAGGTGATATTTTAAAAACATTTAGTAAATGATTTGGAATATGTATAGGTTAAGTATTACACTAGTGTATTTTTATTGAAAATTTTAGTTACAT
>JZKD02S0239584.1:31393-54583 GCA_000966675.3 Picea glauca | reverse complement strand
ACTGAGGTGATGCAAGACCTCTGTGAGGCACCCGCAACCGATGTGCTCCTCTCAACACTGAAGATCAATGGAAAGTTAGAGTAACTTTCCCCTGCCATGGTCCACTCTCCCCTGTCGGTCAATGAACTATGCAATCCTGCAATTCCTGGGTCCCATCCTAACCTCTGTCAAAGATCCTCATGTTGACACTGCACTACTTTGACCATGACTATATTCCCCCTGAATACATCTTGAACCCTCCTCTCCTGGGTCCTCCAGCTAAAATACCTGTGACCATTGGACCTATTGTCTAGAAACTGTATCTGTATAGGCATCTCTATAGAAGAAGTACCTATCCAAACCTCTCCATGCCTTATCATGATGGCCAAGCGAAATAAAAGGTCTCGCCCCATAGGACAAGTACCTGCAAACCCACTCCAAACCAAACCAAGGTGGAGTGTGTGGCTCTCTGGTGCAACCTGGGTCAACATGAACATCGTGCTAACAAAATGGACTCCAGGGTCCCATGGAAAACTTGGAAGTTTATCACTTCCAATCTCCTCTAGCTACTCCTGTGTGAGACTAATCACTGTCAGAAGCCCTATGTACTCATCTTCTATCCTCCTCATGCTGCTGTCAATGATAAACGTGTCAAAAAAGGGTAATAGACATATATGCAGCTGACTATAGGACTGGACAACGTCACAAGCTTTGGTCAATCCCAAGGATTCGACCAGAAGCTCATCCATCGATATTCATGATAACTTCTCACCTGTAGTCATCACTCACCCCCAATCATCAGGTACAATCGGAAGCAACTCCTCCAACTACTGGTAAACCACTCTCCATCTCCCATAACCCATGCAACTGTTGAAATGGTGAAGGTGATCTCTCATAACTAGGTGTTGTTGCAAAGGGGTGACATATGCATGCTCCTCTAGGCGTATCTCTTCTGTGCAAGGCACTATACCCCACTGAATTCCACCATACATCTCGGCATGACTCTGTGAACTATCCCTCATCATCATATGCTCCGGCATACTCATGCAATCTCCTACAGACTCATGCTATATCATCGATTTTGGGCTCACCTCAAACACTATTGGTTGGCACACCAGCCTAGGAAACACCTTCAACACTATTGTTATTCTCCATGGAAATCATGTAGTAGTACACAGTTACTACAATTCCATCCAATAGATCACAACAGTCTCAATCCATAACAACACAGAATTTCTATCCAGTCGTACACAACCACTCCTAGTAGTGCACAACTACTATCTAGTGACACATAATCACTACCAGTGGAACACATCCACCATAGTAGCACATAGCTATTGTCCATAGAAAAACGGTATCCACTTCAATCAACTAATATATATATAATCTATCACCATGAAATACAACAATATCCTGACATCAAATCATATCATTGTCTGCATCATCTCTCGAGGCCATACTCTTCCTGAGTAATTGGGAATGATGATGAATGAGTCATGTGTTGAACCTAGCGCACTCAACATAGTGTATTTCATAAGTCACCCACTCAACAAAGTGATATAGGGACCATTCTTCCTATCCTCGTCACTGCTTGTAACACAAGAAGAATGATTTTCCCAACAGATGTTGAAAGCCTTGCAATGGGATACAAGGACCATTCTTCTAATCCAGACATATGTCCTAGAAGAATGGTTGTCCTCCTAGATGCTAAAATCCATGCCATGGGCTATAAGAACCATTCTTCTAATACGGACATACGTCCCAGAAGAATGATTGTCCTATACCATTTTACCCCCCCTGGCCACTACTGTGAACTTGGGGAAAATTTTTGTCATGTACCAATATCCCCACTCTAGTCACTATTGTGAACTCAGTGAGACGGACCATTTTACCTGTCTGGGAAAATCCCTAGGAGAATAATTATCCTAGACCATTCTATTTTTCTGTGAAATTCCCCAAGAAAATAGTTGTCCATGGTACATCAACAATATGTCAACATAGACCATTATTCATAGGGAGAATGTCTTCCCACCAATAATATGTTCTTCCTAGACCATTCTCCACCTAGAGAATGTCTGTCCACCAACACACTGACTATCCAGGATGCCATATATCATCATTCCCTCCCAACTAAGGAAGTTTTATTCTCCCTTTTAGTCAAGGAAGGTATCGCCAAAAGTCCCAGCTTGTCCCTCAAGTATGCAAACTTTATCTTGGACATAGGCTTCGTCAAAATATCAGGTGTCTTCTCATTGGTGGAGATGTACTAGAGAATCACTTCTCCCCTATGGATTTTATCAAGAAAAAAATAATACTTGATCTTAATGTGCTTCGACCTGTCATGGAACACAAGGTTCTTTGAAATATTCACATAGCTCCGATTATCACAATATATCACAGTCAAATCCAACACCTGATCAAATAGTCCAAAACTAGATTACAGAGCCATATTTATTCCTACAAACATCACAAGCTGAAATATACTCTGCTTCTGCAATGTTGAGTGCAACATACTTCTATTTCCTGCTATCACATTATATCATAGTAGAGACCAAACTGAATTATATACCAGAAGTACTGTTTCTGTCACCTACACTCCATGCCTAATCTGAACCAGTAAATCCATGCAGATATATGTCATTTTTTTAGGAATATGTTAGACCATAATTTATCATCCCTCAAAGATATCTCAAAATGTGCTTTGCATCTATCCACTTCTCATGTCTAAGTTCCACTTGGAACTGGCTCAATGTGTTAACAACAAAGCAAATTTTCGACCATGTATTAACCAAATACATCAATGAGGCAATAAACTGTTAGTACGGAGATGAATATATTGGATGAGAATTAGAGTCTCTCAACTTCCTCGTATCTATCACCATGGAAGTTTCCATGGATTTTAAATCCATCATCCCAAACTTCTGAAGGATCTTTACAACATACTTACCTTGCCCCAAAGAGATTTCACCATGCTTCTGTCATATTTATAGTCTCAAATAATAATCTATGGGACCAATATCCTTCATATCGAATTTAGAGGATAAATTCATCTTACACTAAATAATGAGAGGCTCTACACCTATCAAAAACAAATCATTAACATATAGAAGTTGGGTCACAGGTGCATCGTTCACAACCTTGTAATAAGGATATGGATCAGCAAAGCTCTTGGAAAATCCAAGTCTCATTAATTAATTGTCAATTCATGCATACCAAGCTATTGGATCTTTCTTGATTCCATACAAGGCCTTCTTCATACATGTGTTTCTCTTGGGTGTACCTCAAAACCTTGAGGTTTCTCTATGTATACTTCTTCCTCAATTACTCCATTGAGAAAAGTGGTCTTTACATCCATTTTATGTAAAATTCGACCCATGGATGCTGCAAGAGATATGATGGCTGTAATAGAGGTGTCTATGAAAATTAGAAAAAAATTCTCATCATAGTCTTCGCCCTCCTACTAGGAGAACCCTCTAGACATGAATCTTTCCTTGTATTTATTGATACTCCCATCTACTTCATGTTTTATCTTGTAAACCCATTTTGAAGTGACTACATACTTTCCTTCAGGTCTAGGCATAATTTTTCGTACATCATTTTCCATGATGGATTAATATTCTTCTATCATAGCTTCCTTCCATTCTTTCTTTTTGACTGCTTCTTCAAAGGTGAAAGGTTCTACATTGAGATGTTCTGGAGAACATGTAGTTTCTTCCTTGGGACCTTCATTTTCTTCTTCATATTTGGGATCCATGGAATCTTCTATAGATTTCCTGAAGCCAATATTTTCATCAAAAGTCACATCTCTATTAATTTCAACCTTCTCTTGACATGGGACATAGATTATGTAAAATTTTAATGACTCACTATATACCAAACATATGCCCTTATTTCCTAAAGGTTCCAACTTCTTTATTTTATCGTTGGGAACATGAATATAGACAGGGAAACCAAATATCCTCAAGTGTTCAACACTTGGATTCTTTTTGGACAAGGATTATTCTTGAGTCATGTTCTTCAATATATGACGAGGAATTCTACTCTTAACATATACAACTATCATAGATGCTTCTCCCCATAAAAATATGGATATATTCTGGTCATTCATCATTTCTCTAATATATTCTTCAATGGATCGGTTTTTTCTTTATGCTACACCATTTTGGTGAGGATTGTAGGGAGTAGTGAGCTCCCTCCTAATCCTGACCTCTCTGTAGAATATATTGAAATCATATGAGGTGTACTCTCCAACTTAGTGAGGAGGTTGACATTGGTCAACACATATATGAGTGCACAGTTTCCAAAACTTCCATTGCTTTACACGCTTCCTTTAGAATTGGTAATTGGTTTAAACAAATGTGTAATAGGATGACAATACCAAAACAATAAAGTAAATTGAACCAGATATGGGAATGCATAAGACTCAGAAGATAAAAGGACACAATGAATATTCTGTGAAATATATAATAATTGAAAACATAATATCATAAAGAAAATATTTTGTATCAACCAAACTATTTTCGACCAACGGGTCTCATCAGTGGTACAAAAATAAATCTTTACAATGAGGTCCTTTTAAGGACTACGATCAAGTGCATACAAAGGGGAATCCCAAGAGTTAGGAACCATAACCGATTGAAATAGTTAGAAAATAAATGACATAACAGAATTCCCGAAAATAGGAGCAAAATTTGAACAAAAAGCCGAAAAATCCGTTGACGCTAAATTAGTCAAAAACTCAAGTCGATGGTCGAAAATGGCATAGATTTTAAGGAAAAAAAATCCAAAAAATACAAAAAAATTGGCCCCCTCAATCATGAGATATAGAGGGATATATAAAGAAGTGTAAGCAATGTAATGAAACATAGTGCATAATATTGTGATTGTACAAGAAAGAATTGCTTGAGGAGTGTTATCCTTCCTTAAGGATTAATATATGGTGTTACCCTACCCCAAGGGTTTTGATATAATAAAGTGGTGGTTTTTTATATTGTTTCATATATCTTGTGTGGTGATTGTTTTCATATATTATTCTTGTATCCATTCTAGTGTATTTTGTATTAAGGTCTTGGGTTCTTAACAATTTGTAAAAGTGCTCTAATACCACTTGTTAAGTACCTGAATATGTCTGAAGATAAACCTCAACAATAAACCAATAATAAAAACCAAACCATTCACCATAACAATTAACACAAGAATGTAGACAAAACCCTTGAGGTAGGGTAAAACCATATATTAATACTTAAGGAAGGATAACACTCCTCAAGCAATCCTTTCTTGTACAATCATAATATTCTTCACTATATTTCATTACATTGCTTACACTTATTTATATAGCTCTCTCTATCTCCCATGAACCTTCTAGAGAGATTTATCACATTTATTACATATAACTACCATAGTGGGCATTTATTAATATAGTGGACCTAGTCTACCTTACATTGAATGACCACATTCTCATATATTAAATGACTTCCACTAATAACAAATAACTAAATTCCCATTGGGTACCTCCCTAGGTGCCCCATATTACCTCCCTAGGTATACTACAGAAGAAAAAAAAATTCATATGGTCAGAGTAGTGCATGGAAGAATTTCAAAATCTTAAAGAACTATTAAAAAGAACATCGATACTGGAAATTTTGGATATGGACAAGGAATTATTGGCATGCACAGATGTGTCAAAGGAAGAATTCAGTGGAATATTAATGCAAGAAGGTCGAGTTATAACATATATTTCAAGGAAACTAAGAAGGCATGAAGAGAATTATGCTATGCACGACTTGGAATTATTAGTGATTTTTTATGCCTTGAGATTTTGGAGACATTATCTTATTGGACGAAAATTAAGTGAAAATTGATCACAATGGATTACAACATATTTTTACTTAGAGTGAATTGAATGCTTGACAAAGACGTTGGTCATAAATTTTAAGCAAATACGATTTTGAGATCACGTATATTAAAGGAACAGTTAACATAGTAGCAAATGCATTGAGTCGAGCACCACACATTTTCTTAGTAATATCGTTAAGGATGAATCTTCGAGAAAAGATTTTAGCATTACAAATTGATGATGACTGGTACAAGGAAGTAAAAGACAATATCAGACAGGATAATGTGACGATACCTAGATATGAGGGATATTATTTTGATAGTGACTGACTACTAAGATACAATGGAATAATTTATGTACCACCAAATGACGAATTGAGAAATTTAATTTTGAGCGAAGCTCATCGAGTAGTGTATATGGCTCATCCTAGCGTCACGAAGATGAAGGAAGATCTTAAAACATTATTCTTTTGGAAAGGAATGAATAACTATATAGTTAACTACGTGGTGAGATGTCTAGAATGTTAGAAAGTGAAGGTTGAACATAGACATCCAGTGGGATTATTACAGCCACATATGATTCTTGAATAGAAATGGGAAGTTATATCGATGGATTTTATTGTTGGGTTCCTATTGATGGCAAGGAAACATGATTATGTTTTTGTGGTTGTTGACACTTTGACGAAGAGTGTGCATTTTATCCCATCTCGTACGATGTATCAAACACTAGATATAGATAAACATTTTGATAACGAAATTATAATATTGCATGGTGTACCAAGGAAGATGATATTTGATAGAGGATTGGTATTCATTAAACATTTTTTGGACTAGTTTCCAAGAGGCTTTGGGAACGCAATTAAATTTTAGTACAACATATCACCTTGAGATAGATGGAAAAACTAAAAGAATGAATCAAATTATCGAAGATATGCTACGAATGCATGTGATGGATCAATAGAAACGATGGGAATAATTTTTACCATTGGTATAATTTACGTATAACAATTGTTATCATCGTACGATAAGGATGGTATATTTTGAGTTTCTATACAGACGACCATGTAGGACACCTCTAAGTTAGGATCGACTAGAGGATAGGGTCCTGGTGGGACTAGAAGTGATTTAGGAAATGGAATATCAGACGCAATCCATAAGGAAAAGGATTAAAGAAGCGGAAGACCGACATAAAATTTATGTAGATGTGCATCGTATAGAGTGCAATTATGAGGTTGGTGATAAATTTTCCTGGCAGGTGAAGCCGCATATGAGTGAAATTAAGTTTGGAAAGGGTTCGAAACTCTCTCCAAGGTTTTTGGGACCTTTATAATTTGTAGAAAGGAAAGGACCCATGGATTACTGACTAGCCTTACCTGATTCTTTGAGACGTATGCAAGATCTGTTTCATGTTTCATTTTTACGACATTATATTTCAGATCCATCACATATTATTGACATGAGTTCATTGCAAGTATCAGACAAGGGTGAAATCATGGCAGAGCCAATACCCATACTATACCAATTCCCTATACAACTATGGCATCAATTGGGCAATCAATTCAAGGTCTAGTGGGAGAATTATAGTCCTCATTATGCTACTTGGGAGGACACATATGAAATGCATCATTGATTTCCTTATTCTTTTTGATAGTTTGATATATAGATTAATATCAACTACATTTATTGCTTTCATTATTTGATTGTACAAACTTCAGGACAAAGTTTAAAACAAGAGGGGGTGTATGTAACATCCAATTCCACTGTTTACTTTTTCATACATTGACTTATCCTTTGAAGACACTTGCGAACAAGTAATACGGTTAAAAACATGGTACATTATGATTATCAGTTTGGTTTATGTGTTTATGATATGATTTAGAATTGAAATTGATATGTTATTTATATTAATGTATAAAATTGTCAGGTATTATGATGAGGTTTCCTGAGTGTCCAAAAAATGTGACATGTTGAGGATAATGATAACATTGACAAAATTCCTTGGACCCTGGATTGAGTTAGGGAGTGGAATTTTACATTTGTTTTGAGTACTTGGTTTATATGCATATATTGTTGATGATGATTTCAGTATGGATTTCATGTATATGAATTATTAATAATGCCTTTGTCAGTGGATGCATGCATGGTGATTCTCAGTAGTCCAACTCACATATGGATTAAATGGGTCATACAAAGATACTAGACGGATAAGGGATATGTGCATGGATCATCCTTGATCCCAAAGGAAAAATTGAAACATATTATGCTTGAGACTTAGGAAATTCCACCAATAACCAAGCCAAGGCATATGATTTCTTTCAGGGTTTACTTTTAGCTAATGAACCAGGTATTAAGTCTCACCATCATATGAAATTCAAGAAAAATCATCAAATTGATTCTCTCGAAATATACTCCATCTAATAGTAGGCTTGCATATATCATCACTCTCTCTCAAAAGGAGGTTTGTAATATTCAAAACATTTCATTTTTCCATATTTTGAGGGAAAATAATTATCAAGTTTACTCACTCACCAATGAGGCCACCTCGCTATAAATGGGGTCTTAAGGACATGTAATTTTGAACTATCAATATCATAGATGATTTTAGGGGCGAAATTTCATTCATGGGCGAAATTAAGGGGCCTCTAATTTTTTATTGGGCGAATTTTTTGTATTAGAGTGATTTTTTTAAACTTATTTCATTAGCCCGTAATTTATTTTAGGGTAAAAATCATGTACAGGGTTAGCCCATGTTTTTAGGAGGGATAGAGGAAAAAAAATTATATTTAGCCCTTGAAATTTGGAGGAACAAGCTTCCATTAGCCAAATTTCTAGAAATATGGGAATTTATGATAGCTTCTTCACCCTGCCATTTGGTAAAATCAGGGTTTGGTTAAATTTCACCCTGATTTTGTGGTATGGGAAGTGGGCACTCAACACTGGGTAGCTACAACCTACAATCTTCCCTTTGCCCGATTTCAATCTTCCCTTTGCCCGATTTCCAAAGAACATGGAGATTTTTGGCCCTCCCACATGGTATAAATTATATGGGATCTGAAATGCATTCCCCAGTTTACATCTTCATTCTTATTTGAATTTCCCCTTTGGGGTTTGATGGAATGGAGGTTTACAAATTACGGTTTTACTCTTCCTCTGTTACCTCTTATTTCCCCTTTGGGCCTTGAGATTTACAGGTTTAGTATTTTACTCTTGGACTTTCTTTTGGTTGGTAACAGGTTACTCCCAGGTTCGGCCCAGGCACCAATTGGCAGTGAGTTGTGACCATATTTTGTTAGTCCAAGACTCCACTCGAAGAGGAGGACCCCACTCGTGGCTCCGCGCTAAGGCTCGACCACAGTGGCAATTTGCAAACTCACATATATGATTGGTGTAGCAGCGGCTTCAGAGAGGTGCTTACTAATTTTGTATTTTCTTAAAGCCTTCCTTTATATGTTCTACTGCTGATATTTATGTCAAAGTTGTGAAGAAACTCAGGGTTTATATCCTTCTTATTATTATGATGATCGATATATTGTTGCATTCAAAGGTTTACAAGTTACTTCAGTCGATAGCCATCTCCCTTGGTCGCCTTCCCCCTTTCAAGCACTCTAAACACTCCATGTCACCTCCTTGGTCGCCTTCCCCCTTTCAAGCACTCTAAACACTCCATGTCACCTCCTGATGTCTAAGTAGGATCCGTTCATCACAAGTATTATTAGGAAGGTCAACAGTACATTTTTGTATTTCATTGTTGCATTGTAAAGCAACATTAGTTGAATTGGAGCAGTCCACAGTTTCAGCCAAACTCTCTTCCACAGCTCTACCCTCCGTGTTGTATGGCATATCTATTTCAAATTCAAATCCAAATTCATCCAGAGGTCCCTATATGTGATTGAATGCCCTAAATGAACTGGCTAGGTTGGTTGGACTGAGAAAGTGGAACTAGTGATTGCAAAATAAGATCCCCTTCTTCAATCATGGTTGGCACTTTACTTGGAACTGAAGACTTCATTGTGGATGTAGAGAGAACCAAAGGTTTCCCCTTCTTATTGTTATCTCCTAATTTTAATGTAGGATTTGTTATCACCCCATAAATTATGGGAATCAACTGGTGACTGGGATATTATCTATCTCTAGTATTTTCACTAACAAATGATTTTTCATCCTGCAAATAATTTGAAAGAAAAGAAAAAGAAAAAAGAAAAGGAAAAAGGAAAATGAAAAGAGAAAAAAGGAAAAATAAAAAGAAAAGAAAAGAAAAGAAAAAGAGGGCATAAAAGAATTGAAATGAAAGTCCCATGCAATAATTGTAACTTGGCCATACCTTTCAAGCATGGCCAAGTTATTTTTAAATTTAATGTTGATAGGTTAGTGAATAAATCTGACCAGACTGTCTAATCCTGGTCAGATAGCCCTTAGGTTAGATTAGTGAATAAATCTGACCAGACTGTCTAATCCTGGTCAGATAGCCCTTAGGTTAGATTAGTGAATAAATCTGACCAGACTATCTAATCCTGGTCAGATAGCCCTTAGGTTAGATTAGTGATTAAATCTGACCAGACTGTCTAATCCTGGTCAGATAGCCCTTAGGTAGAGTAATTGCTTAACCCAACAGTTTAATCTGGGTTAATTGTCCTAGAAAGATAGGTTAGATCATAGGTCAGTTTCTTTATTGTTCCAGTCCATTAAAACCAACTTGAAGTCAAGATTACACTAGGTTCCAAATGCTTAAAAGATAGTTGTTCAAAGTCCCATGGTGGTGTCCCTTTGAAAATTTGAAGAAAAATGCATAAAAGACTTTTATCCTAAGTTTTTCCCAAGTGCATGTGTTCTTCGCTCCTGATTTATGTTTCTTGCATGTATCAACGGTCCTGATCACGATGCTCAGATCTACGGTTCACAGAGGTTTCCGGACCCCCCCGACCATTATGCTTTTAACCATGCGGGGGGGGGGTCCGGAATCGGTAATAACATTGGCGCACATCTGAACGGCCCAGGGAAGGGTGCTTAGATCAACGGAAAACAATGGATTCCAGACCCCCCCGTCCGTTCTGCCTTTAATGGAGGGGGGGGGGTTCGGAATGAGGATTAAAGAGTGCACTAAGATCTACGGCCAAGAAACAAGCACGCAGATCAATGGATCAAAATGAATTTCGGACCACCCCTGATGTTCTTCTTTTAACCAAAGGGGGGGGTCCGGAATTGTTATTCTCTTTTGGTGGGCCCCTTATCATAGGTGGCATAAATCTATTGTCCTGAAGTCATATCACCATATGCTATCTGACAGCCCCCGTCACCCAGGGACGTCATTTTCCACTGATTCCACTTGTCCCACTTGCTCCCGAGTTATGTCCCATCCCATAATTGTTGTCAGTCTCTGATGTCAGACCCCTACCTTTCACTCATGATCAGCCCCTTATCATGACTTTTACGTCCAATCCCTAACCTCCACGTCACCTGCCCATATATTTTGGCCACTTTCACCCACCATCTCACCCCCAAGTGGCCTGTTGTTCATTTATTACGGGATAACATACTCGTTACCATGCTGACCCGTCTCCCGCATCCAACTGACCCCAGTTTAAATAAAATTACCGTTCTCCACCATTTTCACTATTCTTCCATCGCACCAGAAAATTTACCTCTTACGCCTCCATTGCATTCTCGTCGCCTTCATCCACAGTCAGTCAACCCCACTAACTCCATGTTATTTGCAGGTACTGTTGCAGAGATGGCGCCAAAGTCAAGACAAGCAGAAGGAGGGGAGAATCATTTTCTCCCGCCTCCTGTCGACCTGGACAAAATACCATTGGTCAAAAAAGATAGATTGATCGTGGATACCATATGTGATTTCGATTTCTCAGACCTCCAGTCATGGCTCAGGGAGGTGTTCCTGGACCAGAGCGATGAAATTGGACTCTAGGAGTCCAATTTGCCCCTGTACCTTTTTCCCCAGATCCACCACTTTTCTGAATTTGCCCTGAAATGCCAAGCTCATTATATTCCCGACCAGAGGGTCATCGTCTCCTCATCCGGAGACACCCTATTCTTCATCACGCCCGAAGACATAGATCAAATGATGCAAATTCCCCATGCTGATTCTGTTTCCCCGTTCAACCTAGAAATCCTTACAGAGCTGTATCAAAACATGACTTTTCCCTAGAGAGCTCAAATTTTCAAGTTGTTCCTTCCCACATCCGCTCAAATCCCTTACACAAATCCCCCTTACCAGTCGTCCATGTTCTCCACCAAGGAAAATCAGATCATTTCCTCCCTCTGTGCTCTCTTAGGGTACTATTCCGACCAGTGGGTAGATAAGCCCATTCTGGGTTTTCTATCTATTTTCTCCACAGATGAAAAACCCACCACACGGTTTGATTTCAGTACCTTCTTGGCCAACAATATTCATGAACAGTTTGTGAATTTTGGAACAGAAGGCATGTTCAGATATTCGTCCATATTGGCTTACATGTTTGTTTTCTATCAAGCAGATAAATTCAATTTTTCTATGCAGAAAATGGACGCAGATGGAAGGCCACAACCAATCATAGCATGGAAATCTTTGTTGAAGTACAATTCCACAGAGTATAGCTTCAAGGCATTTATTGATCTTTTCTAGCACCCTGTGGTAAGCATGTTGAGTGGCAGGCCTGAGCCACGAATAAATGATGAGGTCCAGAGAATTCTAGATCTCTCGGACAATGCAAAGACAGGGGACTGGTACCTATATCAAAACCACACCGAGATCTGAGTTTTCAGGCGTGAATTGGCACCCTACAAACTTCCAAAGTATGTGCCGCTAAGAATTTTTGCGTTAGAATATATAAGGCAGATCATGAATTCAGATGACATTCATTTTGTTTCCCTGAAGAAGAAGCAACAATTGAGAATCAAGGGGCAGATTGGCTCTTTCATCTGCAATAGCCGAGGCACCGGGGAAGAAGCTGACAAAATGTTAAAAGAAATGAAATTCTTTATGAGTTTTCCATGGAACTATGATCCATGTGGGATCATTTCAGAAATGGGAGCGAAAAATAAAAACATCCCGTATGTTCATGAGTCCAAGCCCGAGATCGAAAAATTTGCAAATCAGACAGTGTGGATGTCTGACACACTGATCGAAGGAAAAAAACAGGTTCCCCCGGTGACTGTGCAAACAACTACCATGCCACAGGTCCCTAAGGAAAAAAGGCCTTGACAAGAGTCGTCTCCACCTATAATGGAGGTATCATCAGAAGAGTTCTAGTTGCACACTAAGAGGCCAAAGACAGTTTCAATGCCTGGTCAGATTATAGAACAAGAAGCCCCACCTACCACAGTGACTAAGCCTGTCATTTCACCCTTCGGGTCAAGCTTGTATAAATAAATCACTCCAGTTGTGATGAATAAGTCTACAGACTCCCCATTGGACACTCAGCAAGGCAAGACTAGGCCCAAATTGAGCATCTTCGACAAGTACGAGATGATTAAGAAAAAGAATCAGACTCTCACCAGCAGTACCTATGCTCAGTTTCGAAAGCAAACATAAACTGCGCAGCATAGGCTGTTGTCTGCATTTGACACAGAAAAGGGCATGATGCACATGGCCTTCCTTCAGGCACATGTACCAGAACCCAAGGTAATCATAGATTACAAGAGGGCCACCTTCGAGTTCCAGACGAAGGACATGCACCCAGCAGATCAGATGGATTTGCACAAATGGACTAGGGAAATGGTTTTTCACACATTGGCGCATGATTCTGCTTCAACTGCAAAATTTCAGGTGTCACTCAACAACGCTCAAACTCAGCTAAAGATGGAGAAGATTTCATCCTTTGCAAAAGACAACAGAATTAAAACCTTGGAGGAGTTGGTCCTCAAGATCGGCTATGATCCCTCGAACGTCAAAGCTACAGAAGAGATGATAAAGAAGAAGAATGAAGACATCGCATCCTTGAGAAAACAACTGAAACTCCCATCCACAGAGGACTCACAAGCGAAGGAGATAGCAAAGAAAGAAGGTGAGAAGGAGGAAATTCTTAAGCTGCTCATGGAGCAGAACATCTAGCTCAAAGAAATGGAAGTAGAGATGGAGAAACTGCTAAAGGAGAAAGAACAGTTGAAGTCTATGGAATCCATCCCATTGATTGCTATCCCAATCTTAGGGACAAGTACAGCAACAGTAACAACAATCCCATCCGCAACACCAGTGACACCACAGGAAGGGACAACTGATCTCGCCAAATCCATGGAGAAAATGAACCTGCAAGAGACATAAATCAACAGGCTGAAGAAGCAAGTTGAGAACCTCCAGGAACTCAAAACTTATTTCCAAACTAGCCTATCCAAAGAAACGCAAGTAACTGAGCAGCTTAGGAAGTAGTTACAGCAGCTCCAAAAGCAAACAATGGCAGGGAAGACTTTGGCTGAGGTCAAAGAGAATGTATGGACAGACATCACAAAGTCCATAAATGAAATCTGGCCCATGATCCAAATTATGTTTGAGCAAAACGAATTGGTCCAGAGGATTCATCAAGCCATTGAAAAGATCATAGTAGAATTAGGATATAGACCAACTCAGGCAAATGAGATCATCAAATTCCTAAACTCTAAGACCAGAGAAGAGCTAGAAGAGTTGAAGATCGAGGAAAGAACAGAGACCATCCTTGAAGTCAAAAGAGTTTTGACCAAAAGAGGATTAATGCTTCAACTAGAAGAAAAGGTTCAGACCATGGACCTTAGGGTACAAAAATTCTTCAACAAGATCAAGGCTCTCCAAAAGAAAGGCCTACCTGGTCTGAAAGTCATTAATGATAAACTGATGACACTTCGGGATTACAAGAAGAGATTGGCTGAAGTGTCTAACGATAGTTCCAAGTTTGCTGGAATACAAGGGAGCATCACTGGCAAAGCCTTCCTGGACGCTCTTCAGTTGGACATCAGCATCCAACACGAGATACGATACATATTCCTCACTAAGCCCACATTCGCCAAATATACGGAAATGGACGAAGTGTATCGGAGACTGCTCAAAGTCACGATGCCTAGTCACATCAGATGGGAGGAACTCTGCAATCTGCTCGATTAGCAGATGAGCTGTCCAGGTCCAGCCACCTGTCCAGTCAGAAGAGGTTGCACAAAAACCTCACCAATGGCCTACCCCAGAATTGTCGCGTGCAGTTGAACCAAGTCATCAAGCAGTTTTGATTAGTTAAATTAGTTAGACTAAAAATAGAATGAGCACGTCCTGATCAGTTATGACAGAAACGTTTGTAATTTGAATTATAAATACTTCACTTTTCGAAGTATTGAGGGTTGTTGATTCTCACACCCTAGAGCTATCAGACTGTAACATTTTTGAAGAGATCTACCATTAATGAAAAGGAGACACTTTTACAGGATTCTTGTGTGTATTCACTGGTGATGTTATTCTCTAAGTTGAATGTTTTTATTACTTCGTGATAATATTGTTTTCTGAAACTAATATTTAAGAGTAGAGAATGTTGTAGGATTTATCTTAGATACCCTGTTTCTGACTCATAAAGGTTTTAGTGTTTATCTTTTGGTGTTTTCAATTAAGGAATTCTTAATTGCTTCTTAGTTGAATTTATCTTTCTTATCTTTTCTTCTGTCCATCATTTAAACTATCAAAAGATCCTGTGAGTATATTATCTCGCCCTGTGGAAGTATTTCTTTACGTTTCTGGTTGTATTTCATATTTTATGTAAGCGCAGATCCCATAGCCCAATGGATGTGTAAACTGTCTCAACCAATTCAAAAAACACTTTTACAACTAAAACCTACCTATTTCTTTAACTAGCTTAATATCTAAAGTTAAAAACAAAGCTAAATCCTATAGAGAGATCCCTCTCTGAAGCTGGAAGGGCTAGATCCCAGCTTTAAAAGCGGTTGGATAAAGTTACCTTTGTAGATTTCTTTTGTTTCAACCTCTGGGAAATTTACCGAGTGCTAACATAATGGCGACTCCATTAGGGAAGAACTAAAAATTGTTAATTTCACATTTTCTTTCCCATATAAAAGAATGTTTAAGTTTGAAAATAAAGAAATGTTCAGAGGTTGATCAAACGTTGTACATATTATTTTCAGACTTGCAAAAAAAATAAAAATATATATATATATATATATATATATATATATATATATATATATATATCAAAAAACCAAAAAGAGTTTTGGCTTCCAAGAAAGTTCATACTCGGTCTAATCCAAACCCAGAACCCGTTATAGTGATAGATAACCCCGAACGGTTTCTCAGGCGCAAAACCTTAGCTACTGGTTCAGTGATTCATATTCCCTTCGTAAGTCTCCTTCCTTTTCTGAAAATCCTGTTGCCTCTCAAAACTTTGACCTTGAAACTTTTCCACAACGAAGCCTAGTTAGAACACGGTCCAACAATTTTTTGACTGAAATCATTTTTGACCCAAGTGTGTTGCAACCCCGAACCCCCGAAGTTCAATCTCCCATGACTAAATCACAAATCACTCCCTCAGCACTATCCAGTCCCTCCTTGTCCCCGTTTTCAGCCGCTACCTCGTCAACCGTCCAGGCTGTCGTCCCACCTCCTCCACCCATCATGGCAGCTTGATATGCTCCCCTGGTGTTGGCTGCGTCGCTACATGCCATGCCCCAATATTACCAAAATAGACTTCCACAGTTCGACACAACGAGACCTTTAAACACCCAACAACATGTTGACAAAATGAATGATTATTTTGACCTGCAAGAAGTTGATGAGGCTGACGTTCAAATGTGATTGTTTGCCCAGAGTTTGACAGGTGACGTAAAAAAATGGTTCAAAGCTTTACCTGCCACATCAGTCCTTGACATTGTCGCGTTCCAAAGGATTTTTCTTGACAGATGGGAGGTAAAGAAAAACCCTCTCCAAATACCGTCAGAATACAAGAATATAATAAGGAATCAAGGTGAGACGGTACAAGATTATTGCACCCATTTCAACAACCTCTACAATGCAATCCCAACTGAAATCAAACCTCCAAAAGGTCTGGCATTGATCAAATTCTTTGATGGATTTGATGCCGACATGTCTTACCAATTAAGAGAAAGAAATTCCACCACCCTGGAAGACATGAAGAAAAGTGCTATAAGTGTGGAGGCCAATCTATTGGCAAAAAGGGCACGACAGAGGTCAGAAAGAAGAGTCACGATCAGAGAAGAACCTTCTATGTCGAACACAGATTCCAAACTAGATTATTTGACTCGAACAGTGGAACTAATGATGGAGAGAATGAATTTGTCAGACAAAAATCCTCCAAGAGACAACTCACCTGCTCCTCAAGTTTAGAATCCCAACTTCAGGAGAAACCCTCCTCAAATCAGACAGAGAGATCCTAGAGATCAAAGAGAATAGAGAGGTCCAGATCAGCAGATCATACCTCCATTGCAAGAAAACTATGCTGATGAAGGAGGGGAGGTGATTGAGGAATTGGAGGATACTCACATCAACCTTATGGGCATTCACGACAATGAAGCCATCTTCCTCACCCAAGAAGAGCAGGAACTCTTTCATCTAAATCAAACGAAAGTAAGCGAAGAAGCTGAAGATGCAGAACAACAGGCCTTTGAAAATGCTATTTTGAAGGTACATCGTCAGTACAATTTGCGGAGTAAGAAAATAGAAGGGAATTCACCAAAAAAGACCACTGAAACACAGAAGGTAGCTGAGACCAAGAAGACCCCTGAACCATCTACTAAGAAGACTCCTGAGAAAACTATTACTGAGAAGACTCCTGAGAAAACTATTACTGAGAGCATTCCTGAGAAGAGTAAAGTTGATGCCCCCGTGAAGAAAAATATCACCATTCTAAAAAGCCCATCACAGCCCAAGGTTTCACCTATTAACCCACCAAGTACTTCTGAGTAGAAGAATATGGTGGACAAACCAGAATCAATGAGCAGAAACCCTACACCTTTCAGCCTTGAGGGGGAATTAGCCAAAATAAAAATTTTCATCCCACTTACAGAGTTGATGAATAGAGGTGGTTATCATTCATAGGTGATCAAAGAACTTGCAATTGAACCTGACATAGGCACAAAGGCCTTAACCATTGGATCAGGAAACCATTCAGACACTGTGAACCTTACTGACGATCATCCCAAACTCCTTTTCGGACCTGAAGTAGATGGTCGAGATGATAGTGGGGAGGTTGCTCCTTTTTACATCAGTTTAAACATACATTACTTGATCTTGCATAATTCTATGCTAGATTCAGGCACTTCACATAATCTGATGCCTAAAGCAGTAATGGAAAAGCTGGGACTGGAGGTAACTAGACCATACAAGGATTTACACTCATTTGACTCTAGCAGAGTTAAATGTATTGGTTTGATCAAAGATTTATGCATCACCTTGGTTCAAATCCATGCCAAAATCATGGTAATGGATGTGGTGGTTGCAGACATCCCACCGAAGTATGGAATGTTGCTATCCCGGTCTTGGGGGGCTAAGTTGAAAGGAACCCTGCAGCTGGATATGTCCTACACCACTATCCCAGTGTTTGGGCAACAGAGGAGGCTATACAGAGAAACACTGATGAAGTACATGGTCAGTAGCCAAGAAAAACCGCACAATTATCCCCTTTACTCTGCCCATTCCGATCTATATTCATTCATCTTGTACAATGATGGTGATATAGAGGATCAAGATACTCAGTTGATGGAAGACACACCTAGTCAAGATGAAGGCCCAGAAAGAATTGAGGTAGCAAAGATGAAGAATGTGATAACTGAAGAGTTACCCGCTGATTTCTGGAGCATGGATTTTTATGGTGCTGTGAGTAAAGAAGGAGCAGGAGCTAGAGTCTGGCTACATAATAATAGAAAAAGGTATTCAGAGAATCACTCTTACAAATTAAATTTTCAATGTACTAACAATATTGCTGAGTATGAAACTTTGATGCTCGGCCTGAAGCTTTTGAAGAAAGTTGGTACTAAGCAAATAATGGTAAGAGGTGATTCTGAATTGATAATCAAGAAATTCAAAGGTGAGTACGCTGCTAAACACCCTCATCTTAGAGATTATAGGAATGTTTTTCTTGATGCTTTGAGATGTTTTACTGAAGTCGACTTGCAGGTAATGCCGAGGGGACAGAATATTCTGGCCAACGGATTGGCTACGTTAGCAGCCACCTGTAAGATTCCTTTCCACCCGACTTGCTCATATACTGTTGAGGTGAAATGCAGACCTATAGTTCCTAACAATATCAGGTATTGGCAAGTATTTGGTAATGACGATCAAATTGAGGATTTTCTGCTGTGTAAAAATGAGTTTGAATGTACAAATATAGATTTAGAAAATGAAGAGGAAAATGTAAATAATTTTGATTTTGGAATAGATAGTGTGAATATTGTAGATTCAGGAGTAGCTACTGTAGATTCAGGAGAGTTAGGGGATGACGAAATGGATGCTGATGTTTTACAGTTGAAAAGCAATGTTTTACCCAGAGGTCTTGTTCCTTTAGAAGATCTGTTTGACTGTAACGACGTAGCTAAAAAGACAAAAATAGAAGCACATGGACAAGAGGTAGAAGACTGTAATATAGGGACTGAAGAGAAACCTAGGATGGTTAAACTATCTAAATCATTACTCCCAGAGAAAAAACTCAAATACATTGAGTTCTTTAAAGAATATTCGGATGTCTTTGCATGGGGATATGAAGACTTGAAATCCTATGATACCAGCATCATACAACACAGGATTCCCATAAAAGAAGACCAAAAACCTTTTAGGCAAAAACTTAGGAGGATAAATCCCAAGTTGCTCCCTCTGGTAGAAAAGGAAATCAAGAAAATGTACGATGCCAAAATCATAGTTCCATTACGTTTCTCCAAGTGGGTCTCTAATCTGGTCCCTACACGTAAGAAAACCAGGGAAATCAGACTATGCATAGATTTCCGAAATCTGAATAAAGCCTCCCTAAAGGATAATTACCCCTTGCCGAAGATGGACCACCTCCTACAAAGAGTGGTCGGGTCCAAACGAATTTCTCTACTAGATGGTTTCTCTGGTTACAATCAGGTCTTAGTTCACCCGGACGACCAAGAAAAAACCGCTTTCACCACACCATGGGGCACTTTCATGTATGTGAAAATGCCTTTCGGTCTAATGAACACAGGAGACACATTCCAGAGGGCGATGGATATCGCCTTCGTGGAAGAATCAGGCAAATTTATTGTCGTCTATTTAGATGATGTGACTGTATTTTCCCAATCTGACGACGAACACCTAAGGCACCTTAGACGAGTTTTTGAGAAATGTAGAAGGTTTGGGATTTCTTTAAATCCTAAGAAGTGTCTTTTTGGGTTAGAAGAAGGCAAACTGCTGGGAAACATCATCTCTAAAGATGGAATCAAAATAGACCCCAACAGAATCGAGGCCATACTAAAGTTAGAACACCCAAGAAACCTCAAAGAACTACAGTCGTTTATCGGGCAAATTAACTTTCTACGAAGATTCATTCCCAATCTGGCCGAACTCCTCAGAAACATCACAAACATACTTAAAAAAGACATAAAAATAAAATGGGACTCTAAGTCCAGACAATCCTTCGAACAAGTAAAACAAGCACTTACAGAAGCCCCTGTTTTGATTAGTCCCAATTTTACTAAAGATTTCTATCTCTTTTCTTTCGCATCTGAACATACTATAGCAGCAGTGTTACTGCAGAAGAACAACGAAGGGTATGAACAACCCATAGCTTTCTTTAGCAAAGAATTAAGAGATGCTGCCCTGAATTGCAAGATAATGGAGAAACAAGCTTTTGCCTTGGTAAAAGCCGTTAAAGACTTTAGGGTCTACATTCTCCATTCCCATACTATAGCTTATGTTCTGAACGCGATAGTAAATGATATTTTGACACAGGACAACCCTGATGGAAGAAGGGGAAAATGGATTGCGGTCATTTTAGAATACGATATAGAGATTAAGCCCACAAAGCTAGTCAAAGGCCAAGGCCTTGCTAAATTAATGGCTGAATCTAACTTCCAAGCTCTTGACATTAATTTTATAAATGTGGCAGATGAACAGGGTGATATGGCGACTCCAAACGTTAGAGAGGTATTTCTAAAATCTCCATGGTATGCAGAACTTATATTCGTTTTACAAAATTTACAAGCTCCCCCTGGTTTAACTAAGACTAAAGCTAGATTTTTAAAGTTGAAAGCTTTGAAATTCTATATTCTAGAAGGAAATTTGTATTGGAAAGACCCTACAGACATTATGTTAAATTGTTTACTGAAAGATGAAGCTGATAAAGTGTTGCAAGAGTTTCATGCAGGTGAATGTGGCGGCCATCTGAACTGGAAAGTCACAGCCAGCAAAATACTCAGAGTTGGTTTCTATTGGCCCACCTTGTTTGCAAATGTGCATCAAAAAGTAACAGCATGCCACCAATGTCAACTGTTTGAGGGAAAAAGGAAACTCCTTCCTCTACCCCTGAAACCAATCTCAGTTGAATCCCCTTTCCAGCAATGGGGGCTCGACTTCATTGGAGAAATACATCCCCCATCATCGGGCCAACACCAGTGGATTCTCACTGCCACCGATTATTTTACGAAATGGATTGAAGCAGTACTGAGCAGGCAAGCCACTGACTCTGTTATTATCAAATTTCTTGAAAACAATATTTTATCTCATTTTGGTTGTCCTAGAAATCTTATCACTAACAATGCAACTACTTTTCGCTCAAAGAAACTTATAGATTTCTGCAATCGGTATCACATTGGTTTGGGGAATTCCACAGCCTATTACCCTCAAGGGAATGGGTTGGCAGAATCTTCAAACAAAACCTTGGTAAATATCATCAAGAAAACATTGCAGGAAAATAAGAAATCATGGCACGATAAGTTGGTGTTTGCTTTATGGGCTGACAGGATGACGACCAAAAGGTCAATTGGTATGTCACCATACCATTTGGTCTATGGTACAGAGGCAGTGTTCCCTACTTCTTTAGGAGTCCCTATCATGAAGTTTATTCAATATGTTCAAGCTGAGCCAAATGATTCACGGAGAAGGATCAACCAGATGATCCATTTGCAACAGACTAGAGAAGAAGTTTTCAATAAGAATCAGGTAATCCAGGAAAATATCAAGAAAATCTTCGACAGGCGAACCAAGGAAGATGATTTCGAGCTAGGAGATTTGGTATTGAGATGGGATGCCAGGAATGAGGACAAGGGAAATCATGGGAAATTTGACAATCTGTGGACAGGGTCATACATGATCCAAGCTTTCAGGGGAAACAATGCCTTTTTGCTAAACAACGTCGATGGGTCAGATCTGCTAGGGGCACCTGTGAATGGTAGAATGCTGAAACATTATGTCCCACCTCAGTAGAAGATTTGAGTGCTCACTTTCCATTGTACATACTAGCTTAAGTTTCAGTTTTACTTGCATTTTCTAAGTGAAGAACATTTGTCAGTTAGTTGAAGCCCGAAGAGAAGGCCCTAAGCTGCTGATCACTATTTTTCCCATTTTTGAGAATAAAACCAACGGAGGCTACTAGGCAGAAATTTTCAGGACTACCGGAACCAGGATTCTTGGCACTTCACAGGGAAAAGTACTATCCCCAGATGGAGCCGCTGTTATCACCCCATAAATTATGGGAATCAACTAGTGACTGAGATATTATCTGTCTCTAGTATTTTCGTTGACAAATGATTTTTCATCCTGCAAATAATTTGAAAGAAAAGAAAAAGAAAAAATAAAAGGAAAAAGGAAAATGAAAAGAGAAAAAAGAAAAAAGAAAAAGAAAAGAAAAGAAAAAGAGGGCATAAAAGAATTGAAATGAAAGCCCCATGCAATAATTGTAACTTGGCCATACCTTTCAAGCATGGCCGAGTTCTTTTTAAATTTAATGTTGATAGGTTAGTGAATAAATATGACCAGACTGTCTAATCCTGGTCAAATAGCCCTTAGGGTAGATTAGTGAATAAATCTGACCAGAATATCTAATTCTGGTCAGATAGCCCTTAGGTTAGATTAGTGAATAAATCTGACCAGATTGTCTAATCCTGGTCAGATAGCCCTTAGGTAGAGTAATTGCTTAACCCAACAGTTTAATCTGGGTTAATTGTCCTAGAAAGATAGGTTAGATCATAGGTCAGTTGCTTTATTGTTCCAGTCCATTAAAACCAGCTTGAAGTCAAGATTACACCAGGTTACAAATGCTTAAAAGATAGTTGGTCAAAGTCCCATGGTGGTGTCCCTTTGAAAAGTTGAAGAAAAACCCATAAAAGACTTTTATCCTAAGTTTTTCCCAACTGCATGTGTTCTTCGCTCCTGATTTATGTTTCTTGCATGTATCAACGGTCCCGATCACGGTGCTCAGATCTACGGTTCACAAAGGTTTACAGACCCCCCCG
>JZKD02S0239584.1:18287-31058 GCA_000966675.3 Picea glauca | reverse complement strand
GGGCCCCTTATCATAGGTGGCATAAATCTATTGGTCCTGAAGTCATATCACCATATGCTATCTGACAGCCCCCGTCACCTAGGGATGTCATTTTCCACTGATTCCACTTGTCCCACTTGCTCCCGAGTTATGTCCCATCCCATAACTGTTGTCAGTCCCTGCTGTTATACCCCTACATTTCACTCATGATCAGCCCCTTATCACGACTTTTACGTCCAATCCCTAACCTCCACATCACCCGCCCGTATATTTTGGCCACCGTCACCCGCCATCTCACCCCCAAGTGGCTTGTTTTTCATTTATTATGGGATAACATACCCGTTACCATGCTGACCTGTCTCCCGCGTCCAACCAACCCCAATTTAAATAAAATTATCGTTCTTCACCATTTTCACTATTCTTCCATTGCACCAGAAAATTTACCTCTTACGCCTCCATTGCATTCCCATCGCCTTCATCCACAGTCAGTCGACCCCACTAACTCCGTGTTATTTACAGGTACTGTTGTAGAGATGGCGTCAAAGCTAAGACAAGCAGAAGGAGGGGAGAATCCTTTTCTCCCGCCTCCTGTCAACCTGGACAAAATAGCATTGGTCGACAAAGATAGATTGATCGCAGATACCATATGTGATTTCGATTTCTCAGAACTCCAGTCATGGCTCAGGGAGGTGTTCCTTGACCAGAGCGATGAAATTGGACTCTGGGAGTCCAATTTTCCCCTGTACCGTTTTCCCCAGATCCACCACTTTCCCGAATTTGCCCTGAAATGCCAAGCTCATTATATTTCCGACCAGAGGGTCGTCTTCTCCTCATCCAAAGATGCCATGTTCTTCATCACGCCCGAAGACATAGATCAAATGATGCAAATTCCCTGTGTTGATTCTGTTTCCCCATTCAACCTAGAAATCCTTACAGAGTTGTATCAAAAGATGAATTTTCCCGAGAGAGCTCAAATTTTTGAGTTGTTCCTTCCCACCTCCGCTCAACTCCCTTACACAAATCCCCCTTACCAGTCATCCATGTTCTCCACCAAGGGAAATCAAATCATTTCCTCCCTCTGTGCTCTGTTAGGGTACTATTCCGACCAGTGGGTAGATGAGCCCATTCTGGGTTTTCTATCTATTTTCTCCACAGATGAAAAACCCACCACACAATTTGATTTCAGTACCTTCTTGGCCAACAATATTCATGAACAGTTCATGAATTTTGGCAGAGAAGGCATGTTCAAATATTCGTCCATATTAGCTTACATGCTTGTTTTCTATCAAGCAGATAAATTCAGTTTTTCTATGTAGAAAATGGACACAGATGGAAGGCCACAACCAGTCACAGTGTGGACATATTTGTTGAAGCACAATTCAATAGAGTATAGCTTCAAGGCGTTTATTGATCTTTTCTACCACCCTGTGGTAAGCATGTTGAGTGGAAGGCCTGAGCCACGAATAAACGATGAAGTCCAGAGAATTCTACATCTCTCGGACAATGCAAAGACAGGGGACTGATACCTGTATCAAAACCACATCGAGATCCAAGTTTTCAGGTGTGAATTGGCACCCTACAAACTACCAAAGTATGTGCCGGTAAGAATTTTTGCGTTAGAATATATAAGGCAGATCATGAATTCAGATGAAATTCATTTTGTTTCCCTGAAGAAGAAGCAGCAATTGAGAATCAAGGGGCAGATTGGCTCTTTCATCTGTAATAGTCGAGGCGCCGGGGAAGAAGCTGACAAAATATTAAAAGAAATGAAATTCTTTATGAGTTTCCCATGGCACTATGATCCATGCGGGATCATTTCAGAAATGCAAGTGAAAAATAAAAACATTCCGTATGTTCATGAGTCCAAGCCCGAGATCGAAAAATTTGCAAATCAGACAGTGTGAATGCCTGACACACTGATTGAAGAAGAACAACAGGTTCCCCCGGTGACTGTGCAAACAACTACCACGCCACAGGTCCCTAAGGAAAAAAGGCCTCGACAAGAGTCGTCTCCGCCTGTAATGGAGGTATCATCAGAAGAGTTCTAGTTGCACACTAAGAGGCCAAAGACAGTTTCAATGCCTAGTCAGATTATAGAACAAGAAGCCCCACCTACCACAGTGACTAAGCCTGTCATTCCACCCTTCGGGTCAAGATTGTATAAAGAAATCACTCCAGTTGTGGCGAAGAAGTCTACAGACTCCCCATTGGACACTCAGCAAGGCAAGACTGGGCCCAAATTGAGCATCTTCGAGAAGTACGAGATGATTAAGAAAAAGAATCAGACTCTCACCAGCAGTACCTATGCTCAGTTTTGAAAGCAAACGTCAACTGCGCAGCACAGGCTGTTGTCTACATTTGACACAGAAAAGGGCAGGATGCACATGGCCTTCCTTCAGGTGCAGGTACCATAACTCAAGGTAATCACAGATTACAAGAGGGCCACCTTCGATTTCCAGATGAAGGATGTGCACCCAACATATCAGATGGATTTGCACAAATAGACTGGAGAAATGTTTTTTCACACATTGGCGCATGCTTCTACTTCAGCTGCAAAATTTCAGGTGTCACTCAACAATGCTCAAACTCAGCTAAAGATGGAGAAGATTTCATCCTTTGCAAAAGACAACAGAATTAAAACCTTGGAGGAGCTAGTCCTCAATATCGGCTATGATCCCTCGAACGTCAAAGCTTCAGAAGAGATGATAAAGAAGAATAATGCAGACATTGCATCCTTGAGAAAATAGTTGAAACTCCCGCCCACAGAGGAGTCACAGGCGAAGGAGATAGTAGAGAAAGCAGGCGAGAAGGAGGAAATGCTTAATCTGCTCATGGAGCAAAACACCCAGCTCAAAGAAATGGAAGTAGAGATGGAGAAACTGCTAAAGGAGAAAGAAAAACTGAATTTTATGGAATCCATCCCATTGACTGCTATCCCAATCTCAGGGACAAGTACATCAACAGTAACTTCAATCCCATCCGCAACACCAGTGACACCACAGGAAGGGATAGCTGATCTCGCCAAATCCATGGAGAAAATGAACCTGCAAGAGATAGAAATCAGCAGGCTAAATAAGGAAGTTGAGAACCTCCAGGAACTCAAAACTTCTTTCCAAACTAGCCTATCCAAAGAAAGGAAAGTAACTGAGCAGCTCAGGAAGGAGTTACAACAGCTCCAAAAGCAAACAATGGCAGGGAAGACTTTGGCTGAGGTCAAAGAGAATGTATGGACAGACATCACAAAGTCCATAAATGAAATCTGACCCATGATCCAAATTATGTTTGAGAAAAACGAGTTGGTCCAGAGGAGTCAACAAGCCATTGAAAAGATCAGAGTAGAATTAGGAGATAGACCAACTCAGGCAAATGAGATCATCAAATTCCTAAAATCTAAGACTAGAGAAGAGCTAGAAGAGTTGAAGATCAAGGACAGAGCAAAGACCATCCTTGAAGTCAAAAGAGTTTTGACCAAAAGAGGATTAATGCTTCAACTAGAAGAAAAGGTTTAGACCATGGACCTTGGGGTACAAAAATTCTTCAACAAGATCGAGGCTCTCCAAAAGAAAGGCCTACCTAGTCTGAAAGTCATTAATGATAAACTGATGACACTTCCGGATTACAAGAAGAGATTGGCTGAAGTGTCTAAGAACAGTTCCAAGTTTGCTGGCATACAAGGGAGCATCCATGGAAAATCCTTCCTGGATGCCCTTCAGTTGGACATCAGCATCCAACACGAGATATGATACATATTCCTCACTAAGCCCACATTCACCAAATATACAGAAATGGACAAAGTGTATCGGAGACTGCTCAAAGTCACGGTGCCTAGTCACATCAGATGGGAGGAACTCTGTGATCTGCTCGATTAGCAGATGAGTTGTCTAGGTCCAGCCACCTATCCAGTCAGAAGAGGTTGTGCAGGAACCTCACCAACGGCCTACCCCAGAATTTTCGCGTGCAGTTGAACCAAGTCATCAAGCAGTTTTGATTAGTTAAATTAGTTAGACTAAAAATAGAATGAGCATGTCCTGATCAGTTATGACAGGAACGTTTGTAATTTGAATTATAAATACTTCACTTTTCGAAGTATTGAGGGTTGTTGATTCTCACACCCTAGAGCTATCAGACTGTAGCATTTTTGAAGATATCTACCATTAATGAAAAGGAGGAACTTTTACAGGATTCTTGTGTGTATTCACTGGTGATGTTATTCTCTAAGTTGAATGTTTTTCTTACTTCGTGATCATATTGTTTTCTGAATCTAATCTTTAAGAGTAGCAAATGTTGCAGGATTTATCTTAGATACCTTGTTTCTGACTCATAAAGGTTTTAGTGTTTATCTTCTGGTGTTTTCAATTAAGGAATTCTTCATTGCTTCTTAGTTGAATTTATCTTTCTTATCTTTTCTTCTGTCCATCATTTAAACTATCAAAAGATCATGTGAGTATATTATCTCACCCTGTGGAAGTCTTTCTTTACGTTTCTAGTTGTATTTCATATTTTATGTAAGCGCAGACCCCATAGCCCAATGGATGTGTAAACTATCTCAACCAATTCAGAAAACACTTTTACAACTAAAACCTACCTATTTCCTTAACTAGCCTAATATCTAAAGTTAAAAACAAAGCTAAATCCTATAGAGAGATCCCTCTCTAAAGTTGGAAGGGCTAGATCCCAGCTTTAAAAGCGGTTGGATAAAGTTACCTTTGTAGATTTCTTCTGTTTCAACCTCTCGGAAATTTACCGAGTGCTAACAGGATTAATGATTGGTCTAAACTCTTGTGTGGTGCTTGGAATGGATATTGTCAAAGTAAGGCTCTTTTCATTGATCATTGTTGGTTCTTTACTTGGAATGTGGACATCCTATGAACACTTCATGGTGGGTGCAGTTAGACCCAAGAGTTTTCCTACCTCTATCATCTGGTGTATGATGTGTCCCTTGACCAAAATCATCATTAAGCACTAGCTCAGTGATTGAAGACACAAGGGGTTGGTGTTTTACCCTACTAAAAACCACTTTTATCCATCCTCAAATGTTTGAAATGTGTGTCATATCTTAAATAATAGATTGTTGAAGTCATTATCATATTGATCAAATGCATGTTTCTTGAAGTCCATCCACATGCATCTGATCAAATGTGGATCATCCATGTACAACAATGTTAAATGAATTTGGTCATGTGGAAGAATGTGATGCAAGGCAAAGTATTGTTCCAAGTGATTGACCCAATGTTTGATACAGGTGACATCAAATTTTCTTACCTCAAGATTAACAAGGTTATCATAGGGATGTGATTTCTTAAGGTCTTGTTTGGATATCCAAATCTTTTTTCAATCTTATGTTACCACCAAGCCCTGATAGTGCTTAACTTTATCCCAAAGGTTAGTGAGCAACTAATGCACATGCATACACTAGGAGTGCTTGAAGCCCTACACTTGGATTCCTTAATCATCCTCCTTTCTCCTTCTCTAAGGTCTGAAAATCTGAATAGTGTGCTAAAGTGCTGCAAAACAACCAACCATCTCCATTATCTTCATAACATGAAGGTGCCTAGGATTTTCTGTATGCTAAATATGGTATTAAGTTTTTAATGATTGGCTGGTGCATCCCCTTGAACATTGCCTTGAACATGCTTACTGCAGATGAATTTTGGATCTGGACTGCAAATTCTACCCTTGATCCGAGAATGGAATTAGGCCTGAAAACAATGCGGTAACTGCAAAAACCCCTCTAGGATGCTGCTCATAACAGATCCGAACAATACCCTTTATGAATGTGCTTCTCCAACAGCTTCTTTCTTGCCAAAATATCATTAAAAACTTGCACTCACTACTATCCGAGTTTTAGTACTGAAAATGTTCTCAATATAGGGGTCTAAGTGCTGATTAAAATGCCCTTATTTCAGATAGATACCCTGCTACAAACAGTCTTCCAGATCTTCCATAAAAGACTCTGATTTAGATTCACGTCTACGAGTCTAAAAGTGGACCATCAATTTGGTTTGATGCTAAACTAGTATATTTCACCTTGAGCCCCATCAATGGTAGTGCAAGGGTGTGTATCCATCTTTGATCAATGATAATGACCAGCTTTGATAAATTTCATAGGGCATTTGTTTGATCAATGACAATGACCAACTTTGATAAATTTCATAGGGCATTTCTATTGTCTCATAGAAGAAATCCAAATATAATGCCCACTAAATTACAAGCATGGATGATTTTCTACATATCAAATTAAGGGTGGCATTTTCAAAAATCTATGAATGTTTATATGCATACTTGATTTTCAAGTGATAGTCTGAGTAAAGCATTGTTCTTCATTTTCAGCAAATATTGCCTTCCTCATTGAACAAGAATTCTACTAGACAAATCGCATCCTTTCTCCAAAGCATCTCTTCTCTATGATACCTATCTTTCATTCTTGCCATTGATTGGGTCAATTTGGCAACGTCCACAAGATCTTAATTGTCAGCCTCACTCTCCAATTCAAAGTATGTTGAAATCAATAAGTTCTCTTTGGTTCCAAAAGAAAATGGAGACAATCACGTCAATAAACTCTTAGATTTTGGTAATCATATCATCTTTCATAAGGTGGGAACTCAAGTATCCCTAAAGAAACCAAACAAAATCATCCTACTCAGAGTTCCAAAATTCTGATCAAGCAACTTTCAAATCAAATCCCAATAAGCTCATTTACAACCAAAACCAAACTTGTATTTTTCACATTGTCCAATATCTTCCCAGCCGGGAAAAATTTATGGACGAATTTTAGCCTAGTGGCAAATTTTTAATATAAAAACAAAATATAAATTGACAAATTTTATTAAAAATTTAACAATAGTTTAGTTGATAAGCAGAATTATGCCATAAATTATAACCAATATTATAGCTATAATAAAATAGCATAATGCATTCAAAATTTGGAAGGTGAAGTGATTAAAGTACCACAGGCTTCTCCAAATTGGAGTTGAAAATGAAATCCAAATTCAACAAAAGAGCAGAGAGTAGTGAAATTCGAATCCAAATTCAGCAAAGAGCAGAGAATTGCAAGAGAGGTTGATGTAAAGTAATTTATGATTTGCAGTGAGCAGTGAAATTCTTCTTTTGAAAAAAATTTAGGCTGGTTGAAATTTGTCTTGGATAAACAACTTAGTTTCTGGTATTCAGCCTGTGGAGAAAAATTGTACCCAATGTACAAGTTTACTGAGGAAAAATATTTTCCAAGGAGTATATTCAACAAAAACAATGCACCCAGATGAGTAAATTCAAGAGAAAAAATGCTCCCAAATGATTATATTTAAATTCTTTAGCTAAATGTTGAGTTAAGTTCAGAAGTACCTGACCTGTCATTGTAAACAATCTCTACTTCTATATCTTCTATGTTTAATCCTTTTCACCTCTATATTTTGGACAGGTCAATTCCTCACAAAAACTCTTGACTCTACATATAAGGCCTAAAATCACTGCTAAATGCCTCTACAAGCAAGGCTCGAACTCGTGCGTTAAAGTTGCACATTGCATGGCTTTCCTCTAACCTATATCTAGCCTAGTCCATTCGAGCCTGCCCAGTCTATAATGCCACTTAAACCACCCATTCTAAGTTATCTAACTTACAAATTCAAACTATTCTATCTAAAATACCCCCTCACTAACAAATCTTACCAATCTGCATATTCTCTCAATCGTTAATCAATCCTGTAAATGGCATCTCTATCTGTAGGACTTTCTATGTATTTATTTTTCCTAACCCTAATCAAATGTATTCTCAAAGAATTATATCTACCTTTTTTCTTTCTAGTACACTGGGAAAACCCACTTCCAATTGTATGCTAGACTTAACTAATTTGAACATCTTTTACATTCTACTGTACTCCCACATTCTTATTAATAAGAAGAAAACTAGAAGAGAAAGATAAAACGGATTATTCCATACCAACAGAATGACAATTGTTGTGTTTGATATTCATTGCTAGAGAAGATTTTCTTTAATAAATCAAAAATATCTGTGCAGATTTGATACTTGTAATAGAGCACTGATTGATAGGTTTTGAGCATTGACGCTTGCCCTCTGTTTCTTCTTCCTCTGTAACTTTGTCCATAGTGGGATGATTTTGTTGGCAATACAAATCAACTCTCACTTTGCTCATACATCCCTCAATGATTTTATGCAATCCTCACTTTGACATTTTCATCCATGTGACTAATAATTTTGAGATATTTAGGGCACAGAGCTCTTGGCCCTCATCTTCTTTACTAGATATATCAAGGAATCTAATGCTCCCTTGTAGAGAACGCTCAGTCTAATTCTCAGATATTGAAGTTAGCCACTAGAGTCTATGTTCTGCTCTACTGTTATGATGGTCCTGCAATGGAGTAGGATTGTTTGGTGCCTTGGTGTCATATTTCTCCTTTTTTCTATTCATATAAAGGTAATCAACTCCTAAAACTTCAACAGACTCTTTTGTTCTATTTTGTTTTAGTTTCCCACTTCCAGGAAAGTAATAATGCAATCCCAGGATGAGCTGATCTGAGTTTTGTTTTTGGTGAGATTGATCAGGAGGGAGAAGGAAGAAAACAACACTTTGTGTTGATTCATGGACTTGGGCATGGAGCATGGTGTTGGTATAAAGTTGTAACTCTGGTTAAGAAGAAGGGTTACATAGTATCTGCCCTGGATCTCACTTCCAATGGGATAAACAGGGCAGCCTCTACAGATCAAGTCAAATCAATTGCACACTATGCAGAGCCACTGCTAGATTATATCAACAACCTCAGCAATGATGAGAAGGTACTTGGATTCTCTGGAATCTAACCTGTCATTTTAAGGTTTGAGAACAGTGACTCTAAACCCAAAGTGAAGACAAGACTATGAATGTCGATGTAGTGTCCCCAAGGCCGAGCCCCGTTACAGATAATGTTATATGCAAAGAATTGTAAATATGTTCTATAGGTTGGTGAGCCAAGTTTTGTATAAGATGTAGGCTTATGTGTTTTGTTAGGCCAGGGAGCCTAAGTGTTGAAGGCCAGGAGCCTGTTGATGTACTTGTATGAATGCAGGTCAATTAATAAAATATAAATACCGCCAGTGCAGACCGACCACGATGAATGAGTGATGGGGGACTGAGCGTCCATAGAGTGGGCAAGGGATCAGGGGATGGAAGGTGGGAAAGGGGTTGAGTGAGGAGCCTAGGGGTTAAGCCTAGGGGGCTTAGGCCTGGAATAATATTTTAATATTATTTCCTAAAAATTCATGTGCCCATTCTTTTATCCTAAGTCCTTTTAGAAGGACCCGTGAGTTCCCAAGTGAGGGGAGGAAGGCGTACGGATGGAATGCATGCAGTTCCCAGGGTGACAAGTGTCAACCCTGGTGCATGCAAATAAAACAGAGGCAGCAAGCAATGAGGGGGGATCATTCCATTCGATTCGATTGCCTGGGGGGGAAGAGTAGGAGCTAGTCTGCAAGAAGCCCCGTGTATGTCTGTTACAGGGAGGAAGCCTGTGTTTTGCGTGGAAGATCCGTGTACACCCTCTGTTGGAAGCCGTGGAGTCTATGTTTGTCTCTGAGATAACCTGTGAGTGTAATTCCCATCTTGCGAGAAGCCAGTGAGGATTTCGGGAAGGAATCTTGTGGTTCGGGGAAGCCGAGTTAGCCTGTGTGTGAAGTCCCTGTTCCAAAATCATTGTTGTGAGATCATCTAGTGATTGTTAAACTGATTTGGGGAAACCTGTGTCTGTGTTTCCTATGGATTGTTGTGACCGCGTAGTACTGGACTGCGTGAGGCTTGATGGCCTGTGAGAGACTCCTCTAGGTGAAAGAGTGCGCAAAAGGAGAAGAGAACTCCTGGAAGAAATCCCTGTAGCTGCCATAGAGCCCAGAGACTTCTGGTCTGGTCTATTCCTGTAACCCAAGGTAAGGGGGACTGGCAGCCAAAGGACTATCTAGGTGATAGAGAAGGTGCACTCCCCTGGGGTGGAGCAGGCATGTGGGGAATGAGGGTCTGTGGGCAGTGAGCGTGGGAGATTCCTGGGAGGGCTTTCTTCCTTTTGGTTGTGTATATGCCATATTCCCTGTAACCTCAGCCTGAGTCTAGATTCCTTGCCTTGGGGTGGAACTCGGTCCCAGCTCAGGGGTGACCTACTGTTGAGCTAAGGAACAGTGTGGTCTAAGGCTAGGAGGTTCATGGAAGGCCTACACTTGGTTGGTGATTTCTACAGCAGATAAAAGATAATTATTCTAAGTTATGTTTTGATCATGTTCGCATGACTGGGCTGTTTTGTATCATGTTTTCCGCTGTGTAAATAAAATACTGTGACTGCTATAGCTTGTGTAATTGTAGAAACAACTTATGTATTTTTACTCTGAGTTCTTAAGTGTGTTTAAATGTGTTAAATGCATTTGTTTCATAAAGCCTAGTATGAGTTCTGTAGATTCCATGTACAGAACGGTAACCGAGAGGTTTGGTAAAATCTGGGTAGTGAATGGGTACACTACAAATTGGTATGAGAACCAAGGTTTCGACACTGAGCCTATATGGGCCAGTGGAGCGGTCTTTGGACCGAAAATGTGAAGAGAAATTGGGCCTGGAATGGCCAATTTCAGACGTTGGTTGTCCCAGTGTGTCAAGTTGTTGCTTGACCACATTTACAAGCCAGGAGTGTAGCGGTGCGGGGAAAACCGCAGCCGGTATGGTCTATGACCACAGGAAGACAGGTCTCTACACCAAGGGTGTTAGAACCATCGGATCTGTTCGGGAGGGAAAGCGAACCCTTGCAACCGCCATATCTGGAGAACGTGCACGAGGTTTAAAACCTTTTGATACTGCACAGGAGTTTAAACTCAGGAGGATCGTGAGTCGTAAGATACCTATGGGATTAACTGTCAACCGTCTGAGTTGACGGAAGTTGCACAGGACTTAAGTCCTCATGGGTAGAGGAGAAGTCCTAGAGAGGCGTCGGGATATTATAAGTCAAGAGAATCGAGACCTTGTGATTCTCGAAATCCCGAGGAGGGATCATAGCCGTGAATCTCGGGTGGACACGCGTTAGGAGATTTCGCAGAGTCAGAAATCGGAGAATCGAAGTTCTCGAACACATAGAGATCTCATCACATGGAATCACGATACATGATTTTGCGACAAAATATGGACCATTCATTTAGTGAACACGTGGCAGAGATCTGCACCATCGGGGAAAGTCCCGACAAGGAGTAAGTCCATTGGTGTTGGAAGTTCATCGGGAAAACGGGAACCCCGATGACAAGTGATTCATACACTTTGAAACTCCGAACCCCAAAACCCCGATGAGAGATTTGAGTACGGTCGCGGGGTAGAGGTCACATGGACCTGACTTAACCGCGAAGGGTTAAAGAAAAAGGCGCATCGACATATCGGGAATCAGGATATCGAAGATCCCAGAGGCAAAGGTTTCGTTCTTGGGAAAATCACGATACGCAATTTCCCGATAAGGCCTAGGTGCGTGGGGCCACACCGACTGTCAGGAGGATAGGTGGCATATTTATAGCAACAAGAGAAAGGACTGTTGATAAGTTAACGACTAGGACCCATCGGAGATCCCCGTGAGCGTATGAGCATGATATTGAAACTGCCGAAACCCGACGGGGTAGGGTGGAGGTCATATAGTGTGGTTGTATGATGAGGCTCTAGCCCAGAGGGCTAGCACGGACGGAGTCCATCGGAAATCGGGAAATTGGGGATTCTGTTGTCAAGCGCTTTGGTGCATTCATAATTGCGAAACCCCGAACCCCGATAAGGGATAAGGCTAGGGTCACGAGTCAGCGGTCACATCGGCCAGGGCTTAGCTTGGAGGACTAAGGCATATCAGAGAATCGGGGGTTGCGAGGACATGCTCCTGTTGACAGTGCAAGTGCCGAAACTCCTATAGGAGTAGTCACGAGAGGGAAATGATCACGGTCGGGGCGCATGGTCATATGAGTCAGGAGCTAGGCTCAGGAGGGAAAGCACATAAAAAGGGTCATGGGAGATCGAGAATCTAAGAGGACATTAAACCTTGACATTAGGAGTTGTGAAACTCTGAAACTTGAAGTCCCGAAGTAATTGAATTAAAGTTTTGGACACTCGAGAAACACAGAGCCAGACAGAACTCAGAAAACTTTGTGAAGTTGAAATATCTTTCGGTCTTGTTCATATTAATTATGAATGTTGCGGACTGTTCATAAAGTTTAATGGCCTGACAAATTTCGAATTCAATTGCACAGTGCGTGTGCAGAGTTCAACGAAGGCCAAAACTCCAGATAATCAGCGCCAAGTATGGAGTGGGGAAGAATGTAAATTATCCCTGAAATGGAAGACGAACAAGAAGGAAAGGATGTTAACTAGGGAGTCGAAGGATCGAACTCTAATGGGCATGGAAAGGAGATGGATAAGGAAGGACATATGATGAAAATCATTGAAGGGCTACAAAGAGAGGCCATGGAGCGTCGAGATGATAGCCGAAAGCTCATGAAAGTCAAGGATCGGAAAGGGAAATTAAACTTAAGATTCTTGCAGAGTCTGGAAAGAATAGAGAAGAAACTTGAGAAAGGAAGAGACTCAAGTACGATGGAGAGTTGCAGAACTCATGGGAGAAGAAGTAGGTCGAGGAGTGGTAGCCGACATCACAGTCGCTCCCAAAGACGTTCTGGTAGTAAGACACATAGCAGTTCAAGCCCATCACCTACCAAAAAACATCAAAAATCTGGAAGGGAGGAATTGAAAGGAGAGATGAACAAAATTAAACCTCCAACATTTGATGGGGAGCATAAGAAGGAGG
>JZKD02S0239573.1:0-12016 GCA_000966675.3 Picea glauca | reverse complement strand
TATACCTCCTAGTCTCCTATATATACCAAGGAGACATTTTCATTTTGAATAATCTTGTACTTGAACATTTAAGTGGGGTAAAAGGAGGTTTCCCCCTCGAAGAGGCTTATTATCTCAAATTATCTCTTTTTCAAGGCATTGAGTACTTTTCCTGAGGTTTTTCTATGCTATATTGATGTTTCGTTCTTAACAGCAAGTATATATGCAATGTATATATATGTATATACAGACAATTTTAATAACATTATAATTGTATACAACATACACAACATACAATAAATAGAGAATTGTACTTATCTTTTGATTGAGAAGACCTTCCACCCCTGAGGAGGGTTATGACTCCATCGGGGCAATGGCTTCCCAAGATAGCCATGGTCTGCAATCCTTATCTACATGGTCTAGGCCAAGGTACCAGACCTCAGAAGCACTCCAACCATTCAAACCTCAGCAACACTCCAACCAACGGTCTCTCATTCCCCACATGCATGTCCCACCCGGGAGTATACACCTTCACAAGCACAGTCCATCGGTGCTACACCTCCCTTTCCTTGGACTTCAGCAATAGGCCGGACCAGAAGTCTTAGAGCACCGTGGCTTGAGGAGTTCCAACTGCCCTCAAAGGTTTCCAAGAAGCATCTTCTCGAGATATTGTTTGTAGTCAACATTTTAACTTTTATCAACATCATCTCATCTGCATCAACCACATGCAGTTATCATGAGAGAACATAAAAGAATTCATTTAGGAACTCCAATTAGTTTGAAATGAAATTCAACTTTTATCCCCAAAACATGACATTCTATTTCATGATTCATCTTGGTTGTTGCCATATTATGAATGCAACCATCCTTGTGATTTTCCACGGGCACCAAACTGCATACAATTTTCCTACAAGACTTCATCTTGCATACTGCCAACAAATTGTCAGTATTTTTTGTACATCATAATTCAACATGTACAACATCTTATGCAATGATCTTAGAATTTCCTGCACCTAGCAATTCAACCACAATTACCAAACAACTTGACCAAATAGAATGACTCGTGATTCTATGCATATGCATGTTCATAAGTAACAACAGTAAGTTTATTATTTCAATTTTCTGAACATAAAATTTTATGTAATCTCTATTCCTATGACTACCTGGCTTGTAACTTTCCTGTTGCAATGTTTAACAGTTCCTGAAATGTTCTCAACTTCATGGGTTAGCAACATTTCAGCCATTAGTATAATTATTTCCATGCAATAATATATATGCATGTATTTACAAAACATATTCAACCATTGCATTTAGTATACAATTCTATCACTTATTATGCATGAGTGCAGTTCTCAATGCATTCTTATTCAGTGCACCTTGCATTGGATTACATAATGCTCTCTATCTCATTCATGTATCTCACCATCCATGAGTTGGAATTCTGGCCAATGTGTTTCCACCTTCTCCATACACTTCCTATTATCTTCCCAATTAATTGGATGCCTTCCTTTTTGACCTGAACATTACATCAAGAATATAATTTTGTGGTGTTCATTAGTGTTAGCAAAAAGGTTGCAGCCCAAGTTTTATTTAAAAGTAGGAAGCTTTTAGTACCTGTGTGGCTCATAACCTTTCCATATCCATACCTTGCCATATCCAACTAGGTCCTGGTCTTATACATGACTAGCTTACTGGCATTTATTCCTATAACTAGTTTTTATCTTTAATTCTTTGTTTATTACCCCATAACCAAATTAACATGACATTTTACTATGTCAGTGCATTCAGAAGATGAAAAGATTTGAATTAATACAGGCCTCTAGCCTTTACCACCTCCAGTGGTATGCCTTCAAATAATATAATCATGTGATTTTATAAAATAGCTTTGGCTGAGGAAATTCTTACCAAAATTTCCTTTCAGCAATTATGCAAAAAGAGTGATAAAAAAAAAACTCATGCCTACATAACTGCATTTAATAAATAAATAAAAATTTATACTACCTGAATGTCTGATAGCAGTAAAAGATTTCATGCTTCTTTTATCAAACTTATAACCAACACTTCAGCTCTCTGTTGCTTCCTTCCTTATGCAACAACATCACCAACAATACTTGCAACATGCAAGCATTCTTTCCTTGGGCTGACCAAACGAGCCATAACATACTTGCTACCACAAAATTGCAACAACTTCTTTCTGACTATAAAAACTTTTTTTTTTCTTGTTGATCCCAGAAGTATTCAATTCTTCCCAGATTCCTAAATCTTCTTGTGCTCTCCACTGTAATAACTGTGCATGATTATTCCTTCACTGAGCACTTTCGATGCAGTTCCCCCACCTCAGCGGGGTCTACTGACCTCCCAGTCAATGGATCTTCAACTCTCGGAGCTGGAGCAGCTCTTCGAGTCCTTACTAGAACCTCCATGACATATTGTAATGTTCCCCAGCCATCAACCCACTGGTCGAGCAATGCTATTGTGCGGAACAACATCATTCTCATACTTAATTAATAACATGCATTTAAATCAAATTAAACACATTTAACTCAGAGTAAGCACAAGATTACTGCTAACATAAATAATCCCTGGAATTAACAATAATTCATATGCACAACAGAATACATGATACATATAAGAATCACGGGCATGAAAAACATAATACTAAGCATAAGTTGATACTTATCTTTGAAACCGTGGTAATTCCACCAACTGCGTGTAGACCTTCCACAAACCTCCCAGCCTTAGACCACGCTGCTCATCACTCTCAGCAGTAGGTCACCCTCAAGTTGGGAATAAGCTCCACCAGGTAAGGAATCCTAGGCTAGGTAAGGTTTACAGGAAGAATACACGTAAAATAAGGAGGATTCTCTCCCAAGAACCACTTATGCCCACTGCCCACAGACTTTCCTTCCCCACATGTCTGTCCCACCCCAAGAGTATACACCTTATCTGTCACTTTCCATTCTGTCAACTGTTGCATGGGAGTTGGGTGGGCATTCCTCCAAACATCACCTGAATCTGGGGTTCAGCCTTCCAATTCCTCCATCCATCACCTGAGTCGGGGAGTCCATTCTCCATCTTCCGTCTGAATGGGCGGGAGTTCCCGATCGACCTATGTTGGGTGTTTTATGCTGGATCCTTTACCTGAACTGTGGGAGTCTCTGCGTGGAATCTCTGTACACCTTACGCATCTCTGAAACCAGATCCGTGAGTCTGTCCTTTATTACTGGTTGGGGAAACCCAAAGTGTCTCATAATTGCTGAGCCTTGTTACACTGAAGCATCTGTCTGTCATATGTTTGGGAAACCTGTGTTTGTTGTCCCAGTTGACTGTAGCGGCCACGCAATTCTTGGTTGGGTGTGGTTTGTTGTTGTTGTATGTTCGTTGTTGAGCCTTGTTGTTTTTCTTCTTTGTACAGAAAATAGATTAAGGAAACTGGTTGTATGACCTATGTGCTACAATTGCAACTCTTTCAGCTCTGGCGTACTAATTCTATAAGGAGCTTTCGACCCTGGAGCTGCTCCAGGCATCAAATTTATAGAGAAATCGATATCTCTCTTAGAAGGTAGTCTGGGTACTTCCTGAAATACGTCTTCAAACTCTGTTAGTACTGCATGGTCTCCAATCTTTGAGACTTCATCTATGGATGCTTCCTTCACACAGGCTGCAAACAATTGATATCCTTTCATGTAGCTCTTTTTCTACTGCAATGCTGAGATTTCTCTAACAACCACAGCTCTGGGAATTCCTTGGACTTTTTTTCGATTCCCCTCCTCATCCAGGCATGTAAATTACTTGTTACGACAGTCCAGGAGGGCATGGTGCCGGTCCAACCAGTCCATCCCAATTAAACAGTCATAAGAGCCTAAAGGCAGAATATTCAATTCAGCCTTCGTGCTCAATCTCTTCATGTCCACTAGATAGGGCTTAACCAACTCAGTGAATTTCCTCTTGGTTCCTGTAGCCAACTGCACTAACCAAGACTTTTCATGTTTGCTTCTTGATAAATGCAAACTTTTCACCACCCTAAAATCTACATAACTATGGCTAGCCCCTGAATCAATTAAAATAATAAATGGTTGGTTGTTAATCATACCTTCCACTTCAATCATGTGCGACTGAAATTCAGCTTGCTTGTTATCCAGGGCTGCATAGATCCTTGGCATTACACTGCCCATGTCCTCCACTATTTCAGACAATTGAACAAAGTAACTGTCAAGAACAAGTATCCTCTGCCGAGGATGGACGATCTTTTCGATCAGTTGAAAGGTGTGAAAATATTTTCAAAGATAGATCTCAGATCGGGATATCACTGGGTAAGAATAAAGGATGAAGACATCAGCAAGACTACCTTTAGAACAAGGTATGGTCATTATGAGTTCATGGTGGTACCGTTTGGGATGTCGAACGCACCTGCTGTTTTTATGTGCTTGATGAATGGTGTATTCAGGGACTATCTAGACAAGTTTGTCATAGTCTTCCTGGATGACATTTTGGTGTATTCCAAGTCAGAGGAAGAGCATGAAAAACACTTGAGGATGGTGCTGCAAGTGTTGAGAGAACACCAGATGTATGCCAAGTTGAGAAAATGCTCATTTTATCAAAGGCAGATCCATTACTTGGAGCACATTATTTCAGAAGAAGGGATCGTTGTGGATCCTAAGAAGGTTGAGGCCATAAGAGAATGGTTAGTGCCAAGGAATGTGGCATAAGTTAGATCCTTTATGGTTCTAGCGGGCTATTACAGAAGGTTTATCGCAGGGTTCTCAAAGATAGCTCACCCTATCACTTCCTTGCAAAGGAAGGAGGAAAAGTTTCAGTGGACTAAAGAGTGTGAGAAAAGATTCCAGTGATTGAAGCAGCTATTAACCAATGCTCCAATCCTGAGGATTGCAGATCCAAATGCAGATTTCATAGTATGCACTGATGCATGCAAAGAAGGACTGGGAGGGGGCCTCAATCAGAATGGATTTGTAATCTGTTATGAGTCTAGGAAATTAAAAGAGCATGAGAAGAACTATGCAACCCATGACTTGGAGTTGGCAGCCATAGTTCATTCTCTAAAGAAATGGAGGCATTACCTCATGGGAAGGAGGTTTGAACTTAGAACAGACCATAACAGTCTGAAATATTTGTTTGATCAGCCAACCTTAAATGCTAGACAAAGTAGGTGGCTAGAATTTCTGTGTGAGTACGACTTTGAGATCAAGCATATCAAAGGAAAGGAGAATAAAGTGGTTGATGCACTCAGCAGGAGGGTGCATGAATTACATGCTACAACCATTAGCATGTATCAGACTGATATTAAAAGAAGAATTTTGGAGGCTACAAATGTAGATCTACAGTACAGAGAATTGGTAGCCAAGCTACAGCAGGGTAAGATGCCACAGAAGATGGAAATTTATAAATTGGAAACCGATGGAATACTGTTGTACAAGAACAGAATTTTTGTACCCAATGTCCAGTGGTTGAAACAGATGATTTTGCAGGAGATGCATAATGTGCCTTATGCAGGGCACCCTGGATATCAGAAAACAGTAGCAGCGGTCAAGAGCCATTACTTTTGGACGGGTATGAAGAGAGAGATCATTGAGTAAATCACCAGATATATGGAGTGCCAGAAAGTTAAAGCTGAGCATAGGCACCCAACAAGGTTGCTGCAACCTTTACCCATTCCTGAGTGGAAGTGAGAAGTGGTGACAATGGACTTTATTACAGGATTGCCCAGAACAAGCAAGATGGAAGATTCGATCATGTTAGTGGTGGACAAGCTTACAAAAGTTGTCCATTTTATTCCACTGAAAACTACTCACAAGGCACCAGATGTTGCTGATATTTTCGTGAAGGAAGAGGCACAATTGCACGGAATTCCTAAAACGATTGTGTCTAACAGAGACCCGAAATTCACCTCGAATTTCTGGAAAGGATTTTTCAAAGGATTCAGAACGAATCTGAACTTTAGTACAGCTTATCATCCTGAGTCTGATGGACAGACAAAGAGGGTGAACAGAGTAATAGAAGACATACTAAGAATGTATGTGATGGACAAAACATCAAGATGGGAAGACTACCTGTACTTGGTAGAATTCACCTACAAAAATGGGTATCATGCATCATTGAAGATGAGCCCATTTGAAGCACTTTATGGAAGAAAGTGAAATACTCCAGTAAGCTGGGATAAGCCAGATGATAGAGAAGTAGTTGGGCCAGAGTTGCTCAAGGAGATGGAGGACCAAATGATAAAAATTAAGTAGAATTTGAAAGTTGCCCAGGACAGGAAGAAAAGTTATGCTGATAAGAACAGAACCCACAGAGAGTTCAAAGTGGGTGATCATGTTTTCCTGAAAGTGAAAACTAACAGGAGTTCCCTGAAGCTGGGAAGTTGCGCCAAGTTGGCAGCCAAATTTTGTGGGCCATTTGAAATCCTGGAAAGGATTGGGCCAGTTGCATATATGCTTACATTACCTGCATCTATGACTGTACATAATGTGTTTCATGTTTCATTGATTAAAAAATATATACCAAATGCTAATCATGTTATCGATTGGAATGTGATTCAGGTGGAACAAGAAGGTATCCTGCAAGTGCATCTTGTGCGCATATTGGATAGGAAAAACAAACAACTCTGGAATCGAGCTATAGGGATTGTAAAGGTCCAATGGACCTGGTACATTCCTGAGGATGTGACATGGGAGCATGAAGATGTTATGCGAGTAGAGTACCCTCATCTTTTTGAAAATTTTGAAAAGCTTGCAAATGCAGTGTAAAGTTGCACTGAGGATAGTGCAAAAAAATAAGGGGAGGGGATTGTAATGTCCCCAAGGCCGAGCCCCATTGTAAATCATGTATATGAAGTATAAAGCTTGCATTATGAATTGTAATGATGTTTTATAGGCTGGTGAGTCAAGTTTATATAAGCTGGTGGGATTATGTGTTATTAGGCCAAAGAGCCTAAGTGTTAAGGCCGGGAGCCTGCTTTTGTATATGTAATCATGCAGAACATTAATAAAAATATAAACATCGTTGCGTGCAAACTGACCACAATGAATGAGTGATGGGGGACTAATATTCCATAGAGTGGGTAAGGGATTAGGGGCTGGGAGGTTGGAAAGAGAGGCTAAGTGTTGAGCCTAGGGGCTTAAGTCCTTGGGAATAATATTTTAATATTATTCCAAAAGCCATGTGAAATATATGTTTTGTCCTAAGTTCCTAGAGAGGAATGCATGCTGATGGAGTGCATGCAACTTCATGGGTGACATGTGTTGACCCAGGCACATGCAGTTAAAAACTGCAGAAGTCAGTCGTGGAGGGCTCTCTCCTCATTCCATCATCCTTTGCCTCTGATTTTGGATACTGTCATGCAGCTCTAACAACCAGAAAATCGAGACGTCTTCCTGAAGACCAAAACATCATCCATCTGATTTCATTATTGGTCTGCGTCTGCCCTTGACATACCTATGCACCATTGAGAGAACTGGTTAGGAGGGGAAAGTTGACTTGTGAGTTCAAGAACCCAGTCTATCCGCCATTGCCAAGCTAAATCCATACCCGATTTGTCTATAGGTTGTTGTTTTCTGTTTTCCTAAGTGGGGTTGTGTTGTGGTTATCCTCACCGTGCGGGAATTGAGTCGGAAGGGGCTGAAGAACCAAGTTTTAAGGCCCTTAGTTGAAGAGGCAGTCTGTCAGGTCTATGAGAAGTTATTTCCAAGTGAAGGAATCTGCTGGGAAGTGGTATTCTTCCAGAGAGAGTCCAACACTAGCTACAGAACTCTAAGACTTCCTGATCTGGCCTGTTGCCGAGACCTAGAGAGGGAGGTGAAGCACTGATGGACTGTGATTGTGAATGTGTATACTCATGGGCGGAACAGGCATGTGGGGAATGAGAGTCCGTGAGTAGTGGACATAAGAAGGCATCCTGGGAAGAATCCTTCCGGTTATTCTGTGCAGTTTTTCCCTGTAACCTCAACCTAGACTAGGATTCCTTGCCTTGGGTGGAGCTTAGTCCTAGCTCGGGGGTGACCCACTACTGAGCATGATGAGCAGCGTGGTCTAAGGCTGGAAGGTTTGTGGAAGGCCGGCACATGGTTGGTGGAATTACCACGGTTTCAAAGATAAGTATCAGCTTATACTTAATATTATGTTTTGCATGCCTGTGATGCTTATATATATCATGTATTCCGTTGTGCATATGAATTATTGTTAATGCCAGGGATTATTTATGTTAGCAGTAATATTGTGCTTACTCTGAGTTAAATGTGTTTAATGTGACTTAAATGCATGTTATTAATTAAGTATGAGAATGATGTTGTTACACACAGTAGTGTTTTCCCGGCCAGTGGGATGACGATCGGGGACGTTACAGTATGGTATCAAAGCCTAGTTTCAACGTTGAGCCTGGATGGGCTGGATAAGTGGTCTTTGGACCGAGGTTTTGAGAAGAAATTGTGTCTGAAGGACTAATTTCAGACCTCAGAATGTTTCTGAGTGTCAATGGACTACTTGACCATGTTACAAAGCTCAAGAGGTGTAGCGGTATTATAAAACTACAGTCGGTGTGGTATATGGCCACAGGGAGAGAGATAACTCCACACCAAAAGTGTTGGATCAAGTAGATGAAGGTTCAGAAGGAGGGTACCAAGTCATTGGCCAGAAGTCCTTAAGAAGCAGAGTTGGATGGTAAGAACTCTCTGTGGAGAACTCGCGAAATCGCGAGGGCCGTAAGATGGCCAGAATTTGCAAGGTGGTTAGTGGATGGAGAAACTCACCACACTAGGATCTACAATAAACGTGGGTCGTTGATCATGGTTGGTTTGAACCGTTGGATCATTTCATGAATTCAGGGATCGTGAACTTGGAGTGCAGGCCAAATTCTTGGTCAGTCCAAGTCCCGAATCGTCAAAGAGATTAACAAGGGTAGAATCGAACGATGGAGCACTTCCAGGAAGAAGTGTCAAAATCCCGTGAGCTGTCGAATCCAACCAACTAGCGAGGAAGTTAGGGATGAAGAGATTTGATAGGTGTAAGCATAGGAGAGATCTATACCGTCAGATCAGGGGAGGCTCACAGCCATTGATCCCATACATGAATTTCCATATCGAAATTCAGGGATTGAAGTGACAAGAGATTTGGAGTCCCTGCATCGTGAACTTCTGGTTACCGAAAACCTGAAACCCAGAAACGAAAAGTAAAAGTAGTGGGGCCCCTGACATCGTTGGGAGTGAGGTGGACATTCTTAAGGACACCATGTGTCACTACCTTGGTGGGCAACAGCTGTGCTATGGGCCCGGAGGGTAAGGAAATTGAATTTTTGAAAGTCGGGAGTTGGAGAGGGAAGCGAGTGCGAGAACCTCCAGGACCAAAACCTCGAAACTCGAAGCCCTGAAATCTTGAAACCCAAAATTTCATTTGGAGAGCCTTGTAGCACCTAACAGTAAAGCATTTGATCATAGCCTGTGGACGCATGGGTTGGGGACTAAGAAAATCGGGGCTATTTCCAGAAATTGCAGAGCTAAACAGAGCTCAGAAAATTTGTGGAATCGAAACGTTTTCTTATTCGCGTTGGTTTATGAATGTTATAATTTTATTAAGGGTTTAAGGCCTGACAAACTTCGGTTGACTGCACGTTGTGTGTGCAGAGTTCAACGAGTGTCAGGACAGCTGCGAATCGATGCCGAGTATAGAAATGGAAGAGATTCGTAAAGGTGGAAAATCTTTTGACCTTATGACACTCGAAATCTTGATACATGAAATGTCGACGAGATCTAAGTCGTCAGATCATGGGGAATCAGGACCGTTGGATCAAGTAGATTAATAGACCGTAATTTCAGAATTTCGGCAAATGGAAGTTCGAGATGTGTAGATGCACGAACTCTTGATTCCCAAAACTCCAAAACGAAAAGTGAAAGTAGTGGGGCCCTATGACGTCGCTAGGAGTGAGGTGGACCTTCTTAAGGACATCATGTGTCACTACCTTGGTGGGTGACAGTTGTGTTGTTGGCCCAAGGCGAGAGAGGTCGAAAGTTCGGGAGTCGAGAGTTGGAGAGGGAAGCGAGTGCAAGAACCTCTGGGACCAAAATCTGAAACCCCAAAAGTTCCAAAACGATCTACACCATAGATCAGAAGTATAAGTCTTGACCGTTAGATCAAGCAGAAGGTAAGTCGTGATTACACGATTTCGGCTGTCGAGGAAAAATAGAGTGATCTTAGGCACGAAACCCTGAAACCTTGATACCCCGAAATGCCGAAAGGATCTGCGTCGTAGATATGAGAGAGGTCTAACCGTTGGATTTCACTTGGAATGGACGTGGACACATGGATGTGTACCATGTTCCAGTGGGTTGAAAAGAAAAGTGAGCATGGTGGGACGTGATGATTTCGTTGAAGGTGACGTGGACCCTCCTGAACGTGCCATGTGCCAACATGGTTGTTGGCGACAACTGTGCTATTTGGGCCTAGAGGGTAAAGTAAATCAGGATTTTGGAAATCAGGGGTTGGAAAGGAAAGGAAGTTTGAAAGCCTCAAGGACCTAAACCCGAAGTCCCGAAGTCCCGAAATCTTCGAAGATGGAAGAACCACAACAGATTTTAACTGTTGGATGTTGGGTAAATGTAGACCGTCGATCCACCCGATTTACGCGAATTCGGTAAATCGGAACTCTGGGAGATAGTTGTGTGTGCCTTAAACTCTTCGAAGGCCGAAGGCCCGAGTAGAACCTAGTAGTCTAGCACTTGTTCACAACCCTTGGTCACGTGGGTAGGGACTAAGAAAGAGGGAGTTATTACCCAAAAGTACAGAGCCGAGTAGAGCTCAGAAAATTCACGAAATTAAAACATTTTCTTAAATTCGATTGTTTATGAATGATGAAGGAATTGTCAAGAAATGAAGGCCTGACAAATTTTAGTCATCTGCGCATTGTATTGCAGAAGGTTGACGAGTGCCAGAACTGATTTGAATTGCCAAAAAGTGCAAAGAAATGGAAGAGACACATAATGCTTCCAGTTCAGAAAATGAAGCTCAGAAGAGATAGCGTAGAACTTTTGTATGTAGAATGTGCATATCAAGCTCAAGGAGTGCTTGTAGAGGGAACTTGTTTTAAGTTCAAAAGACTCCAGGAGACGAGCGTAGAGGATGCCAGGAGAGCACCACAAAATCTGTTGGAAAACATAGAAGGGTCGAGTCCCTTTGAGACTGAGTAAGTTAAAATCTCAGGGAGAAACAATGCAAGTTCGCACGTAGAGCGCAAGTGTGCGGCAAGGTGAATTTAAAATTTCATTAACCGAAGCTCGGGAGGGAAAACACTGTCGAATCCTTTGAAATATTCAAAATCCATCAAGTTAGGGAGGAAGTCAAGTCCAGAAGAATTGACACCAAGATATTTGGAAAGAAGTCATTGAGAACCTGAACGGACGGTAGGAATCCTTGGAGGGACAAGCATCGATAGTCGTGCATCGTTAGATCAAAAGAAACTCTGAGGAGGATGACGCTAAGAGTCATTCAACACTTGAAATCTGAGGGGAGGTATTGAACCATCAATCTCAAGGAAGATCGAACCATTGATTCCTTTCATTGGGAAATCGACAAATTGAAAGTTGGGAGAACAGAGGAAGTTGTTCTCGAAAATCCTGAAACGCGAACTTCTGATTCGCGAGGAGAGATCTAGACAATTGAATCACAGTGAGTGTCAGTCGTTGATCTAACGCACTTGAATTTCATGAAGACGAAAGTTGAAAAAGGGAAGAGGACTGTTTTCTAATTTTGCGAACCGTGAAATCTCGATTCACGAGAAAGGATCCACACCGTTGGATTACGAGGAGCTTTGAGTCGTTGGATATGACTCATGTGGATTTCAGAAAACTAGAGATCGAAAGAAAAGAGGGGAAACTGTTTTTCGAAACCTCGAAATGCGAATTGTCGATTCGCGAGGAATTGATCTAGATCGTCGAACGCAGAAAGATGTGGACCTTTGATCTGAGGAAAATGGGGTTCGGGAGTTCGGACCTCGGGAGAAAGGAGGAGAGATAATCCTCAAAGTTCGCAAAGG
>JZKD02S0239562.1:0-12431 GCA_000966675.3 Picea glauca | reverse complement strand
TATCTGAAAAGTCTTTTAAAACCCCTACTGAAATTCAAATTTCTGAAGAAATAAAAAGTTCATCTCAAGCTGCTAAGGTAGAAGAACCATATTTTTCTTCCAATATCACTGATTCCGCCCTTGAGATTGAAATTTCATCAAATCCAAAAGAACATTCCTCTCCATCTTCTTTTAATTCATCGCCTAGCAAACCATCAAAGGGTGTTCTTCACACTTATACAAATCTCCCTGTCCTTGAGGACATTCTCCAAGATCTATCCTGTAAGGGTGAAGAGAACCTAGCTTCATTGCTCAGCCAGTTTTATAAAGCCTCCTATTTCCCACCAACTTCTGAAGCTGCTGTTCAGAGTAAAGTGAGACAGTCATTCATTTCCAACTTAGGTAATTTATCTCCTCCATCTTCTCCTCCGAGTTACTTATCCCCTCCATTGTCTCCTACAAGCTCCTCATCTTCATCTATCACCAAGGTCGCCATGGCTGTCCCTCTGACCAAAATGGAACAAATCTTGGCAAACATATATGCCCCTCTTGTCTTGCCAAACCCCCTATCTGCCATGCCAACTGGTGATTACCAGAAATACATGCCGAAGTTTACAGGAGCAGGTGAATACACAGATGAAGAACACATTGAAGCGTTTTATGCTTATGCTGAAAACATAAATATTTTAGAGGAAGATGTGTGGACTAGAGTCTTCGTCTAGAGCCTGGATGGCCAAGCCCGGAAGTGGTTCAAAGAGCTGCCAGAAAATTCGATCACTGGCATTGAACAACTAGATGCGGCATTCCTAAAATACTGGGGAGAAAGATGAGATCTTTTATACTACATGTCTGAATTTGGAAATTTAAAGAGAGGAGATGAAGAATCAGTCTCAGACTTTATCAAGAGATTCAATAAAATGTTTAGTAAAATCCCGGCAGAGATTAAACCAAGCGATGCTTCGGCAAAGATCACCTTCTCTGCTGCCTTTGATGCAGACTTTTTTCTTATCCTTAGAGAAAGACGGTCGAGCACACTCGCTTTAATGCAAGATGTTGCTCTCGAGGTTGAATCCAACATTTCAGCATCACAAAAGTTTAAAGGCAGGGCTGAGAAGAAGAAGGCTGTTGTAGAGCCATCCTCTTCGTCTAACAGTAAAATGGAAAAAATGGCCAAAATGCTCGAAAGTTTGACATCTGAAATGTCCAAGCTGAAGATCCAAAATCAGCAACCAGCAAAAGCAAAGGAGCCTAATACTTTTGCCCCCAGAAATCCAAATGCTTTTCCTTATAGAAGGAATAACCCACCAGTTAGGATTCTGCAAAGAGATAGAAATCCAGCTGAGGAGCAGAGGATCAGACCACCTCTTCAAAATGCAGTGTTGGATGGAGAGCCACAGCCATATTTTGATGAGATTGAAGATGCTGACAAAATAAACTGTTTTGGTGATGAGAACAAGTCTTCATTTTTGACACAGGTAGACTATGAAGACGCCCTGATGGATCAGCAAATTCAAGGAGCAAGTGTAGAGGAAGCTGTCTACTTGACAGATGATCAGAAAGGCTACAACTTAAGATCAAAGAGTGCTGGTCCAAAAAACCCCATTGCTACTCCTATGAAGAACAAGGAAGATTCTTCCCCAGTAAAAAGCAAAGAGGTTGTTGCCAATCAGTCTTCAGCTCCTGAAAAACAAAACGCCCCTGCAGCCAAACAACAGAAGAAACAAATTCAGCCTCCAGCAAAAGACTAGGTCATCTTAAAGGATCCTTCCCATGAGGTAAAAGTTTCAGATAGATCATCTCTCCCTTTCAATTTTGAATCTGAAATTCAAAAGGTCAAAATACCCATGCCTTTAACCGAACTCATGAAGAACGAAGCCTTTAGAGAAGCTATCTTAAAGTCTCTTGAGCCTAAGACCTCTCCTTCATATGATTTTGTCAATCTACAAGATGATAACCCCAAAGTGACCATAGGACCCATGATAGAAGACCGTGGCGATTCTTGTCCACCATTTTACATATCCTTGAATGTTCATGACAAAATCCTCCACAATTGTCTACTTGATTCTGGGGCATCACATAACCTTATGCCTAAGTCTGTGATGGATGAGATTGGTCTCGAAGTTACTAAACCATATCAAGACCTTTTTTCCTTTGACTCTAGAAAGGTCATATGTCTTGGCCTCATCAAATACATGGTCATTAACCTTTCTCAATTACCAATGAGGATCATGGTTATGGACGTGGTGGTTGTTGATATTCCACCTAAATTTGGGCTGCTCTTGTCTCGGTCATGGGGAAAGAGACTAGGAGGTACATTACAGATGGATCTATCCTATTCCATGATTCCAGTGTTTGGTGGACAGATGAAGAGACTTTACAGGGAAAACCAACTTGCTTACATCATCAGCGATGGAAAGAACTCCGTCAATCATCCTATCTATGCTGTGGATACGGATTTTGGCTCATGCATCCTTCAGATTGATGATGGGCAGTCAGCTCATATGCAGCTCATGAAGCCTATCGAACAGCAAGCTGAAGGTGAAGACATTGTTGTCTGGACTATGTACTTTGATGGGGCCAGCACTAGAGACTCAGCAGGTGTCGGAGTAGTGCTGATCTCTCCTACAAAAGAGACCATTTCGTTGTCTTTCAAGCTTGACTTCAGAACCACAAATAACATAGCAGAGTATGAGGCTCTGTTGTTGGGATTAAATTCAGCAAAGGAGATGGGGATAAAAGGGTTGAAAGTATTGGGAGACGCAGATCTCATTGTGCAGCAGGTAAACAACACATTTCAAGCTAAGCATGTCCGGCTAAAGGCTTACAGAGACGAGGTATGGAAGCTTTGAGATTATTTTTTTGTCTTTGAAATTTCATACATACCAAGGGATATGAATCAGCTCGCTGATTCTCTTTCTATTTCATCCAGCACATTCGTTCCACCTATGCCCCCTAAACTTAGCTATGAAATTCAAATAAAATATCGACCTTCCTTACCTGATAATGTCAAGTATTGGAAAGTTTTTGAAGATGATGATGAACTAAGCATATTTCTCCAGGTGGTGGATGAGTTTTCTGACCTGCACATTGATCAACAGAACCTTAATGAGGAAGAATTGTAGAAACCTGAGCTAAAGAAGAAGTCGGGACAGCATGATATTGTCCAGTTGCCAAACAACTACATACCTCGAGGTCTGGTACCCCTAGAGAGGCTGTTCGATCAAAACGATGTCCCCTACTAGCCAGACAAGAAGGAAAAAGACCCCGTTGTTCAAGAGCATAACATAGGAGGTAAAAGCCAGCCCAAGTTCATCAATTTATCTTCTGAATTGACTGCCGATGAGAAGTCGAAATACTGTAGTGTTTTGAAGGAATTTTCTGATGTGTTTTCTTGGAAGTATAGCGATCTAAAGACCTATGATCCTGATATCATTCAGCATAAAATCCCTCTTGAAAAAGATACTATTCCTTTCAAGCAAAAACTCAGGCCTATCATTCCTCTGTTGCTGCCAGTGATTGAGAGAGAAATTAAAAAACTCCTAGATGCCAAGATCATAGTTCCTTTGAGATATTCAAAGTGGATTTCCAACCTGGTAATCGTAAGGAAGAAGAATGGGGAGGTAAGGTTGTGTGTAGACTTCAGAAACTTAAACAAATGCTCAAAAAAGGACAACTACCCTCTTCCTAANTTATGCTGAAAACATAAATATTGCAGAGGAGGATGTGTGGACTAGAGTCTTCGTTCAGAGTTTGGATGGCCAAGCTCGCAAATGGTTTAAAGAGCTACCAGCAAACTCGATCACTGGCATTGAACAACTAGATGAGGAATTCCTGAAGTACTCGGGAGACAGACGAGATCTTTTACACTACATGTCTGAATTTGGAAATTTGAAAAGAGGAGATGAAGAATCAGTATCAGACTTTATCAAGAGATTCAATAAAATGTTTGGTAAAATCTCGGCAGAGATTAAACCAAGCGATGCTTCAGCAAAGATCACCTTCTCTGCTGCCTTCGATGCAGACTTTTGTCTTATTCTTAGAGAAAGACGGTCAAGCACACTTGCTTTAATGCAAGATGTTGCTCTCGAGGTTGAATCCAACATTTCAGCATCACAAAAGCTTAAAGGCAGGGCTGAGAAGAAGAAGGCTGTTGTCGAGCCATCCTCTTCATCTAACAGTAAAATGGAAAAAATGGCCAAAATGCTCGAAAGTCTAACATCTGAAATGTCCAAGCTAAAGATCCAAAATCAGCAACCAGCAAAAGCAAAAGAGCCTAATACTTTTGCCCCCAGAAATCCAAATGCTTTTCCTTATAGAAGGAATAACCCACCAGTTGAGATTCTGCAAAGAGATAGAAATCCAGCTGAGGAGCAGAGGATCAGACCCCCTCTTCAAAATGCAGTGTTGGATCAAGAGCCACAGTCATCTTTTGATGAGATTGAAGATGCTGACGAAATAAACTGTTTTGGTGATGAGAACGAGTCTTCATTTTTGACACAGGTAGACTTTGAAGTTGCCCTGATGGATCAGCAAATTCAAGAAGCAAGTGTAGAGGAAGATGTCTACTTGACAGATGATCAGAAAGGCTACAACTTAAGATCAAAGAGCGTTGGTCCAAAAACACCCATTGCTGCCCCTGTGAAGAACAAGGAAGATTTTGCCCCAGTAAAAAGCAAAGAGGTTGCTGCCAATCAGCCTCCAGCTCCGGAAAAGCAAACTCTCCCTTCAACAAAACAGCAAAGAAAACAAACTCAGATTCCAGCCAAGGAACAAGTCATTCTTAAGGCTCCTTCCCATGAGGTAAAAGTTTCAGACAGATCATCTCTCCCTTTCAATTTTGAATCTGAAATTCAAAAAGTCAAAATACCCATGCCTTTAACTGAACTCATGAAGAACGAAGCCTTTAGAGCAGCTATCTTAAAGTCTCTTGAGCCTAAGACCTCTCCTTCAGATGATTTTGTCAATCTACAAGATGATAACCCCAAAGTGACCATAGGACCCATGATGGAAGACTGTGACGATTCTTGTCCACTATTTTACATATCCTTGAATGTTCATGAAAAAATCCTTCACAATTGTCTACTTGATTTTGGGGCATCACATAACCTTATGCCTAAGTCTTTGATGGATGAGCTTGGTCTCAAAGTCACTAAAACATATCAAGACCTTTTTTCCTTTGTCTCTAGAAAGGTCAGATGTCTTGGCCTCATTAAAGACATGGTCATTAACCTTGATCAATTACCAATGAGGAGCATGGTTATGGACGTGGTGGTCGCTGATATTCCACCTAAATTTGGGCTGCTCTTGTCTCGGTCATGGGGAAAGAGACTAGGAGGTACATTATAGATGGATCTGTCCTATGCCACGATTCCAGTGTTTGGTGGAGAGATGAAGAGACTTTACAGGGAAAACCAGCTTGCTTATATCATCAGCAATGGAAAGAATTCCGTCAATCATCCTATCTATGCTATGGATACGGATTTTGGCTCATGCATCCTTCAGATTGATGATGGGCCGTCAGCTCCTATGCATCTCGTGAAGCCTATTGAACAGCAGGCTGAAGGTGAAGACATTGTTGTCTGGACTATGTACTTCGATGGGGCCAGCACTAGAGACTCAGCAGGTGCCGGAGTAGTGTTGATCTCTCCTTCAAAGGAGACCATATCCTTGTCCTTCAAACTTGACTTCAGAACCACTAACAACATAGCAGAGTATGAGGCTCTGCTGTTGGGATTAAATTCAGCAAAGGAGATGGGGATAAAAGGGTTGAAGGTATTAGGAGACGCAGACCTCATTGTGCAGCAGGTAAACAACACATTTCAAGCTAAGCATGTCCGGCTAAAGGATTACAGAGACGAGTTATGGAAGCTTCGAGATTCTTTTTCTGTCTTTGAAATTTCATACATACCAAGGGATATGAATCAGCTCGCTGATTCTCTCGTTGTTTCAGCTAGCACATTCGTTCCACCCATGCCCCCTAAACTCAGCTATGAAATTCAAATAAAATATCGACCCTCCTTACCCGATAATGTCAAGTATTGGAAGGTTTTTGAAGATGACGATGAACTCAGTAGATTTATCCAAGTGGTTGATGAGTTTTCTGATCTGCACATTGATCAGCAGAACCTTAATGAGGAAGAATTGTAGAAACCTGAGCTAAAGAAGAAGTTGGGACATCATGATATCGTCCAGTTTCCAAACAACTACATACCTCCAGGTCTGGTACCCCTGGAGAGGTTGTTCGATCAGAACGATGTCCCCTACCAGCCAGACAAGAAGGAAAAACACCCCGTTGTTCAAGAGCATAACATAGGAGGTAAAAGCCAGCCCAAGTTCATCAATTTGTCTTCTAAATTGACTTCCGATGAGAAGTCGAAATACTGTAGTGTTTTGAAGGAATTTTCTGATGTGTTTGCTTGGAAGTATAGCGATCTAAAGACCTATGATCCTGATATTATTCAGCATAAAATCCCTCTTGAAAAGGATACTATTCCTTTCAAGAAAAAACTCAGGCCTATCATTCCTCTGCTACTGCCAGTGATTGAGAGAGAAATTAAAAAACTCCTAGATGCCAAGATCATAATTCCTTTGAGATATTCAAAGTGGATTGCCAACCTGGTAATCGTAAGGAAGAAGAATGGGGAGGTAAGGTTGTGTGTAGACTTCAGAAACTTAAACAAATGCTCAAAAAAGGACAACTACCCTCTTCCTAATATGGAACACTTGTTACAGAGGATCTCAGGGTCAAAGGTCATGTCCTTTCTTGATGGCTTTTCAGGTTACAATCAGGTTGTTGTCCATCCGGATGATCAGGAGAAAACTGCGTTCACCACTCCTTGGGGAACCTTTATGTACTCAAANATCACTGGCATTGAACAACTAGATGAGGCATTCCTAAAATACTGGGGAGAAAGACGAGATCTTTTATACTACATGTCTGAATTTGGAAATTTGAAGAGAGGAGATGAAGAATCAGACTCAGACTTTATCAAGAGATTCAATAAAATGTTTGGTAAAATCCCGGCAGAGATTAAACCAAGCGATGCTTCAGCAAAGGTCACCTTCTCTGCTACCTTCGATGCAGACTTTTGTCTTAATCTTAGAGAAAGACGGTCAAGCACACTTGCTTTAATGCAAGATGCTGCTCTCGAGGTTGAATCCAACATTTCAGCATCACAAAAGCTTAAAGGCAGGGTTGAGAAGAAGAAGGTTGTTGTCGAGCCATCCTCTTCGTCTAACAGTAAAATGGAAAAAATGGCCAAAATGCTCGAAAGTCTGACATCTGAAATGTCCAAGCTGAAGATCCAAAATCAGCAACCAGCAAAAGCAAAAGAGCCTAATACTTTTGCCCCCATAAATCCAAATTCTTTTCCTTATAGAAGGAATAACCCACCAGTTCAGATTCTCCAAAGAGATAGAAATCCAACTGAGGAGCATAGGATCAGACCACCTCTTCAAAATGCAGTGTTGGATGAAGAGCCACAGCCATCTTTTGATGAGATTGAAGATGCTGACGAAATAAACTGTTTTGGTGATGAGAACAAGTCTTCATTTTTTACACAGGTAGACTATGAAGATGCCCTGATGGATCAGCAAATACAAGAAGCAAGTGTAGAGGAAGTTGTCTACTTGACAGATGATCAGAAAGGCTACAACTTAAGATTGAAGAGTGCTGGTCCAAAAAACCCCATTGCTTCCCCTGTGAAGAACAAGGAAGATTCTTCCCCAGTAAAAAGCAAAGAGGTTGTTGCCAATCAGTCTTCAGCTCCTGAAAAACAAAACGTCCCTGCAGCCAAACAGCAGAAGAAACAAATTCAGCCCCCAGCCAAAGAGCAGGTCAGCTTAAAGGCTCCTTCCCATGAGGTAAAGTTTTCAGATAGAGCAACCCCTTCTTTCAATTTTGAATCTGAAATTCAAAAGGTTAAGATACCCATGCCTTTAACTGAACTCATGAAGAATGAAACTTTTAAAGCGGCCATCTTAAAGTCTCTTGAACCTAAAACCTCTCCATCAGATGATTTCATCAATCTGCAAGATGATAAGCCTAAAGTGACCATAGGACCCATGATAGAAGACCGTGACGATTCTTGTCCACCATTTTATATATCCTTGAATGTCCATGACACAATCCTTCACAATTGTCTGCTTGATTCTGGGGCATCACATAACCTTATGCCTAAGGCTGTGATGGATGAGCTTGGCCTCAAAGTTACCAAACCATACCAAGACCTGTTCTCCTTTGACTCCAGAAAGGTCAGATGTCTCGGCCTCATCAAAGACATGGTCATAAACCTTGCTCAGCTACCAATGAGGAGCATGGTTATGGACGTGGTGGTTGCTGATATTCCACCTAAGTTTGGGCTGCTGTTGTCTCGTTCATGGGGAAAAAGGTTAGGAGGAACATTACAAATGGATCTGTCCTACGCTACGATTCTAGTGTTTGGTGGGGAGATGAAAAGACTTTACAGGGAAAACCAGCTTGCTTATATCATCAGCGATGGAAAGAATTCCGTCAATCATCCCATCTATGCTGTGGATACAGATTTTGGCTCATGCATCCTTCAGATTGATGATGGACAGTCAGCTCCTATGCATCTCGTGAAGCCTATTGAACAGTAGGCTGAAGGTGAAGACATTTATATCTGGACTATGTACTTCGATGGGGCCAGCACTAGAGACTCAGCAGGTGCCGGAGTAATGTTGATCTCTCCTTCAAAGGAGACCATATCCTTGTCCTTCAAACACGACTTCAAAACCACTAACAACATAGCAGAGTATGAGGCTCTGTTGTTGGGATTAAATTCAGCCAAGGATATGGGGATAAAAGGTTTGAAGGTATTGGGAGACGCAGACCTCATTGTGCAACAGGTAAACAACACATTTCAAGCTAAGAATGTCAGGCTAAAGGCTTACAGAGACGAGGTATGGAAACTGCGGGATTCTTTTCCTGTTTTTGAAATTTCATACATACCAAGGGATATGAATCAGCTCGCTGATTCACTTGTTGTTTCAGCCAGCACATTCGTTCCACCCATGCCCCCTAAACTCAGCTATGAAATTCAAATAAAATATCGACCTTCCTTACCTGATAATGTTAAGTATTGGAAAGTTTTTTAAGATGATGATGAACTCAGCAGATTTCTACAAATGGTGGATGAGTTTTCTGACCTGCACATTGATCAGCAGAATCTTAATGAGGAAGAATCACAGAAACCTGAGCTAAAGAAGAAGTTGGGCCAGCATGATATCGTTCAGTTACCAAACAAATACATACCTCGTGGTTTGGTACCCCTGGAGAGACTGTTTGATCAGAATGATGTCCCTTATCAGCCAGACAGAAAGGAGAAAGATCCTACTGTTCAAGAGCATAACATTGGAGGTAAAAGCCAACCCAAGTTCATCAATTTGTCTTCTGAATTGACTGTTGATGAGAATTCAAAATATTGTAGTGTTTTGAAGGAATTTTCTAATGTGTTCGCTTGGAAGTATAGTGATCTAAAGACCTATGATCCTGATATTGTCCAGCATAAAATACCTCTTGAAAAAGACACTATTCCTTTCAAGAAAAAACCCAGGCCCATTAGTCCTCTCTTGCTGCCAGTGATTGAGAGAGAAATTAAGAAACTCCTTGATGCCAAGATCATAGTTCCCTTGAGATATTCCAAGTGGATTGTCAACCTGGTGATCGTGAGGAAGAAGAATGGGGAGGTAAGATTGTGTGTAGACTTCAAAAACTTGAACAAATGCTCAAAAAAGGACAACTATTCTCTTCCTAAGATGGAACACTTGTTACAGAGGATTTCAGGGGCAAAGGTCATGTCCTTTCTTGATGGCTTTTCCGGTTACAATCAGGTTGTTGTCCATCTGGACGATCAGGAGAAGACTGTGTTCACCACTCCTTGGGGGACCTTTATGTACTCAAAAATGCCCTTTGGATTAATGAACGTCGGGGCTACATTTCAAAGGGCCATGGATATAGCATTTGTGGGAGAGAAGGAAAAATTCATCCTCATATACCTTGATGATATTACTGTGTATTCCAGCAGCCATGAGGAGCATCTGAAACATCTGAAAAGAGTATTCTTAAAGTGCAGACAATTTGGGATTTCACTCAATCCCAAGAGATCCCAGTTTGCTCTAAGAAAGGGTAAGCTCTTGGGTCACATTGTCTCAGCCGAAGGTGTTATGATTGATCCAGCACGAGTGGAGGCCATTCAAAAACTGTCTTTACCAAGGTCAAAGAAGGACATTCAGTCATTGCTTGGTAAGATTAATTTCGTCAGAAGGTTTGTGCCCAACTTYGYTGAATTAGTCAAACATATAACTTGCATGCTGAAAAAGGGGGCTGAAGTAAAATGGACAGACARTGCRAAAAACTCTTTTYAKGATATCAARAAAGCGATCATCGAGTCTCCGATTYTGATCAKCCCAGACTACAACAAGACTTTTTATATMTTTTCCTTTKCTTCCTATGACACAGTAGYAGCAGTCCTACTTCAGAAAGACGAGGAAGATTTTGATCATCCCRTGGCATTCTTYAGYAGGACACTCAGGGATGCAGAATTAAGGTATGACCCCATCGATAAACAAGCTTATGCTCTTATAAAATCTTTAAAAGCATTCAGAATTTATATTCTTCATTCGAAGGTCATCGCATACGTTCCCTCATCTTCTGTAAAAGATGTTTTGACACAGCCATATATCAACAATGGTGGAAACACATCCTTGAGACAATGATGGAATGAATGGAAAGAATGATGGAAAATACATTATTTCCCCCGCAATATATTTTCATGCCTTAACTTGACACTTGGCATCTAAGGAACTCACTTGTCCCCCACTTGGTAATTTGTTCCTTCACTTAGGAGTTTAGGCTAAAATCATTACATGACTTATGATTTATGAATACTATTATTTTATCCCTTTGGCTTAATACCCCTTGAATTAGCCCATTTTCCTCTTGATCCCTTAGCTCCCTTTCCCTCTTGTGGATTCATATCCCCCCATACTCTTTTGTCTGACTTGGCTTGTGACAATGATGTATTTTATTAATATTATCTTGTGATTACATATTACAATGATAGGCATGTTGGCCTTTTAGCATCTAGGATCTAAAGACTAATAATCACACAAGAACTATGGCCTCAAAATATATATACTCAGGCACTATCATCCCAAAACATCCTATCTCACCAGTCTATAAGCATATGTGATCTGAAAAGATCTTTTAATGACTGTGGTTGAGTTATTATTTTCATGTTTTAATTAACTATTTATGAAGTTGAATGAAAGAGGAAGGATTTAATGAATAAGCATAGCATCCATAAGAAAATATACAGATATGAACTAAAACAATAAGAACAACAAACCATAACAAGAGAAGTGATGATGGAGTTCGGCACAAAATTGCCTACGTCTCCGGGCCTTTGTCTCAGTGTGGGAGGCTTCTTTATTTCTATTCAAAGCTCAATAAGTACATTGCAGTAGTGCCATAAGGCTACAAGACTAATCTGGTCATGTTCTTCTAGATCTCTAAAACCCAGCAGAAGAAACAACATGCAAAACAGATGACCGGAGCTCACAGAAATGGCCCACAAGCATCTGCTCCTCAACAGCTTCCCTGCATAAAAATGGCTTTGGATTGGATTTGTTTCAGCATAACTCTGCTCTGACTATCTGTTGACGGGCGAATTGAACGCTCGTCAATTGGAGGGGTGGATCCGGTCTGGGGTTGTCTAAATAACCCAATCCATTTGGGATGATCCACTTCGACGGCTTTAGAGGCTCCGTTGGCCGATCTAAGTCCTAGGAAAACGAAAGAAAAACTAAACTAAAGAAACTAATCTAAGTGGAAAAAGAAACTACAACAAACTATATACAAATCTGAAATATATATATACAGTTTACTGTCTAATATTATACAACAATAATTCTATGAAATTAAATGTTCAGTTATCAACAGAATTAGATCTCAATTATATATTTACAACATTTATAGAATACAAATTTTGATCTAAATTTGCAAAAATCATTGGTAAAATGTCTTATGACAGCGAAACCATTATTTTTTATTTTTATTTTTATATCTTTTTTGTGAAAGAAGAGAAATGAAACTCACTAAGATGAACAATTAAAATAATAATCCTAACTGTAAATATGAACTATATATCTATTTAAACTACTGAGAATTCTTGAATTTATTAACTACTAAACTGCAAATAACAAACTGACCTGAAGTAACACTTCCTATTTGTCCTGTGCATAGTACTAGATTTAGTTGTTTGATGGGAGGAAAACCGCACCAGATTTTCCACAAGCTTCTTGTAAATAGGAATCAACAGTGCTCTTTGGATACAAATGACAGAACAAACAAGACATAAAACTACAACAATCTTAAAGTTTACAAATCATCACATTTAGATAAATCCCTGTGCGAAGATCTATGCAGAACA
>JZKD02S0239540.1:0-21329 GCA_000966675.3 Picea glauca | reverse complement strand
ATGCATACTAAAGAAACACACTAAGAAACACACTTTTACCTAAAGACACATTAGACCAAGTAGATCTTAACTAGCTCCTAAGTGTCTAAATATCCTAACACTAGTTCCCAGTCAAAGTCTACCCAACATGGGACAACAATGTTACTGTACAACGTGAAAGAAAAAATTGGCATGTCAAACACATATGTCTCGACAATATTGAGGTAATTGACCAACAAGTGCCTTATATTAATTTTGATAAATCTTGTCACACAATCAACATTAGAAATGGTTTCTTTTATAAACATTAAATGACCTTGTACATTTCTATTGCCCATTGACTTTAGGATATTCAAAGATAAGGTTCTTTCTAGTGATAATGTTTTTCCCGGTAGCTGCGAAGAGTGTTGGCCCTCGACCAAGTTTTGAGGAAACATTGGTCGGGTTTGACCAATTTTGGACTTTGACAGACTGGTCGAAGATGGAGCACCCAGGCGGAGCTAAGATTATGGGATCTCACTACTTTGTGGACCCAACAAGGGGTTCATTAGGGTTTTTGTATTAGGGTTTTGGGATGTTGGCCCATGGGTTTACCCATGATTAGGCCTTTTTGTAAGGGAATAAAAGTATATATAGAAAGGAATGAAATGTAGAGGTAGTGAAGTGTGCTTAGTGCAAGCAATGTAGTGATGATATAAGTGTAAGAGACAAGTGATGTGTATGTAGCTATGTGCAAATGACTCTGATTTGCTTCGTGCAATAAACTATATATGTAATGCTCTATGCGAGTTGGCTCTGTGCCTTGATCTGATTTTGGGAAGGTGGATCTTGTGCTTAGTGCGCAGATCACCTGTTAAGTGTGAGATTGGCTCTGTGGATTAATGCACAGGAGCAGATGAATGTAAGAGAATGAAGCAGAATAATAGAAGAAGAAGCAATTGGTGGAAGTAGCCCCACACTAGGGTGAACCACATAAATCTTGTGTTGATGAGTTTCTTTGTGTTGTGATGTTTATGCTTTGAATTTGTTTAGTGCATTGAATTTTATGAATGTTATATAGATCTATGGATGCTTAGTGATTTATTGGTGAATTCTAGATCTGATTCAATGCTATGTTCTAGATGGTTAGAGTGCTTAATATTTGGTATTACTGTGTTGAACTGTACTTAGGGTTGATTTGCGATGTTAATAAGGATAATATATTACTGAATGTTGTTCCTAAGTACTCTGCGAAGTGTTATAATCACATATCCGTGTCCTAACTTGGTTACATAGACCTGAGTCCTGTAACCCCCTCTACCTCTACCTCGGGTGAGACTTTGCCTGCTTCACAGGTGTTACCGAAAGGACTGGTATTTAAGGTTTTGTTGGTGCACTATCAAAGCGTTGAACCCTAGGTCTACCCCCGTGCCAACAAATGGTTCCGTTGACGGGAGATGAAACTGTGATTGTTGTGAACTGAAGTAAAATAAAAGAGAAGCTTTGTGTGTAGATCTGTTGCTGTAGTGCGCAGTACTCTAATTGACTTGTGAAACCTTGTGCTAAGAAAGAGATCTGATCTGAAGAAAGGAGGTAAGATCTTAAAGCTTTGTGTTTGATAGAATAAGATAAGTGAAAATTTTTGTTTCAAAAGCATGGATCTAGGTATGTTTGATAGATTATGTCCTAGTCTGAATGCTAGGGTACAGTGAGAAGAAAGAGTTGATCTGAATAAAATTGATATAACTAGAGAAAGATATGTTATTCCTATGCACAAAAAGAATTTTTGGACAAATAAGTGGATGCAGGAACCTAGGAAGAATTTTTGCAGATTGCAGGTCCAACACTGTGGTCCTAGTTGCGCAGTACAATAAAAGTTGGGGAACTTATAAGAGAAAGAGAGGATTGACACTATGTTATAAATGTAGAAGACCGAGACATCTTGCTAAGGAATGCCTTGGTGCAGGTCCTGTTTGTCTTTATTGTAAAATTGTTGGTCATAAGGTTGAGGATTGTCTAAGGATGATTGCTAAAGTTTACCAAATGAACATGAGTCAAGATAAAAAGAGAACGTTAGAAGATCGGAAAGAAAAAGTCAAGACTACATTAGGACAATTGAAAAAAGAAATGAATGATCACAAAGATGTCACTTTACCAGAAATCATGAAAGTAAAATAGCACATAGATACAAGAATAGGATACCTCGACATAGACTGTATCTTGGATGAGGAAACACAAGTGAATATTATGTCATAAAGCACTTGGGAAATTTTGGGAAATCCTATTGTGGTACCTTCATTGGGAATAATAGGTTTATTTAAAGGAAAGATGATAAACCTATGTGGAAGAGTTAATAGTGTACCTATTATCATCCATGGAACACCAATAGAAGAAGAATTTGAAGTTATTAGGTTTGTTGAGAACAACACCCCTTTCCCACTTTTTTTAGGAAAGACTTGGATTGAGAAGGATCAGATCAGAAGGAAAGAAGAGGAAGAAGCTACAGAAAATAAAAATAAAGAACTAAGGGACTTCATAGCTAGAAAAGTAGATCGACTGATAGAAGAACAAGAGGATAAGTCGAAGTAGCAGACGACAACCGAATTAGTTGTCGGAGCGCAAGAAGGCTTGAAGGACCCATCCATACAAAAGGAAAGTATATCCACCCAAGAATCAGTAAGGGAAGGGATATTAACTTTGAACCCTTTGAGAGTACATCAACAGTGCGAAGTCACTATGATAGGAGAAAATAAGAATAAGAATGAGAAGAGAAATCCAAAAATAGTTTGAGGGACTCAGATCATAGGAAAGAAGGAAATGAAGCTCAGTAAGAATAAATCCAAGATAGAAAATCTACAAGAAGTTACAGAAAAGACTTCATAGGAAGCAGGTTTGCAGAAATTGAACCTCGCCGGAACAACAGAACCATGCATAATGGGAATTCACCTCGACGATGTTATATGACCATTGGAGGTGCCCCAACCATTAGAAAGACGCTTCGAACAGCTAGGAAACACATTTATGGGTGAATAGACCACATTTTGGACGTTGAGACTGTGCCATAATGGAAGGATTCACATTGATGGAAGCAGTCCTACCCATTAGAAGAATCTGTTATGACACTCACTTATTTAACCCGTCCAACGCTGTGCTGGGACCACATTTTTACATCCGTGATTAATGTTGCCAACATAGATCTAATTGTGAGAGTTGAGCTAAGATATTAGAACTTAGACATCACCATTCATTTGCTACCCCTTCTACCTGTTCACCTACCTGGACCTATCCATTTAAAATAAAGAATGTGGGACACGCAGGTTGAGTTAGAGAAGTCCGTCGAGGAGGTTGTTAGGAAGTATATGGTTGATAGAGGTATGTTTGAAGGTGTTCAATAATATCTAAACAAGGGATTTCAAGCATCCCCTTTGACTGCATGATGCTCTAGCCGTGCTAACCCCGCGACTAGGAAGTGAAGTAAGCATCGTGACGATCTGGCTAATGCAAAGAAGATCCCGTCGATATTACCTGATTATATCCTGCCTTTGGATGGTGTGGTCAACCATGATAGCATTCCATGGGAATTCAAGTACACATTGATCACTGTGTACATCTCGAAGGAGATACGCATATTTGGAAGCATAGTTGGGCCAGATGCCATCCTTAAAGAACAATGATTTCAACCTCGAAGACAAAAAGAACTATGTGATGCTCACACTGCATAGATACCTGATGAAGGCGATTGGGAAGAAGGATTGCATAGTCTCCCAGCCTTGGATAAATGAGCTCACGCAATCTATGATATTGAACATCATGAATATCCCTCATTTTGGACGACATTAGGAGGTTAACGCTTGCGTTAAACCCCTCTTGACGTGCTATCATCGAGGATACCTGTGGCTCGATAGGCACATTACTAGGGATCCAATGCTGATCCACCTGATCACATTACTTAGCATGAAAGGACCTGACCCTCAACAGTTCTACCCAGGTAAGGCTTCAGAACTCTCCCTGTAACAACGCATTAAGGAGGCCTATGACGAAGTTGAGAAGGGGAAGAGAGGCTATAAGGTAGCTTCTATCCAGAATGGTGTAGTGCACCTAGCTTGCCAACTTATAGATGACAAGCTCATCAGAAAGAAGCGCCTGACGCAGATCACTGGGTTCGTGGTGGACCTCGTAGGGAAATGATTGGAGGGGATGCAAATGAATTGGGTGATCTACCTCGTCAATGAGATGGAGAAAGACTGTCGCGAAGCGGAGGATCAAGGGTACGAGTTCCATTTCAACTGTTTGCTGGTGTTGATCGCATTTGTCACTTGGAAAATGCCAAAAGGAGCTACCTTCCTAGAGATTGAACCATCAAAGCCGTTGGCTGCAAGGTTCTCCACTGTATGCTACACGAATGACATGTCCAAGTAGTGACAGTCGAACACATTTTTCCATGCCTACTATAAACAACTGAAGGTTTCCATTGAATCGTTCCCTCGCATGACACCACGAACCTTGCACTAGTACATAACATTAGCTAAGTTCCACACAAATCGACATTTTATATATATCACTGCGCACAAGGATTAGAGCGAGGAGGAATTGCAGTCCTATTACAAACTGACCAATTGAGACATGGAGGATATCATGAAGAAGTGGCTGACATAGTGCCTCGTACTAGTTGATGATGCAGAACTCTCTGACCCTGATATCATAGGAATCCCCTTGGTCACTCAGGTCGAGCACGTTGGATAGAGAAGTGTGAAGAAGAAGAAGAAAAAGGAGGAAGTATAGGATGTACAGACTGATGAGGAAGACAATGCCTTAGAAGAAAGTGGACCTGGTTTTCCCGCAGGAGGAGGAGGAGACGGAGTAAATCAGGAAGAAGGAGAAAAACAAGGAAAAGGCAAGGCTGCACCGCCAAAGGATCCCCCTACCGAGACATACGCATTGAAGAAGAGGAAGGTTTCTCCAAAGAAACCCTTGGCCAGAAAGAAAACCTGTGCCAATAAGCCCCAGATGGAGTCCACACTCACGGAGGATGACATTAGTCTAGTCTGTGAAGCAATGAAGGATGTGTTCGAGGACCTCTTTTAGAGATATGGCGCAAAGCAAGAAGAGTTGTACGCAAGAGTTGAGAAGGAACTGAAGGAAACACATCGAGCCATTAAATTGAGCCACGTAGTGCTTATTGCACCTTCATAATAAAAAATCGTAGAGTTTGGGGATGAGCCAACCCAACTTCAAAGACTGGCAGATGCAACAGAGGCCTGACTCCAGAAAGTTCAAGAAGAAAAGGAACATGCTACAAAAGCCTTGAAGAAAGACAAAGAAGAGATCTTATAGTAACTAAGAGTTTTGCAGTACTGTATGACCGCTTATGAAAACGAGAAGGATGAGTTCCGAGTGATGCTCGAGGAAGACAAGGTAATGTACAGAGGGAAAAGGACCAACTTCTCACAGAGAAGACTGCAGTCAAAGAAGTAGTGAGCAGATCACTTCTCTCTATTCCAGGCTCAATATAGGAGGGACATGAGGCAGTTGAATTTCAAGAGACGAATGTCACTGAGGCCATTCGGTAGCTTCAAGCAAGGGTAACGGAGTTAGAGATCCAAGCAGTACCAAGCACTCTGCAGGAAGTGTGTGACCAAAGGGAAGAAGCCACTAAGAGCACAGTAGGAAGGATCAGGGCCCTCCCCTCAGAATGCAAGCAGTTAAGTAGTAGAAGTACGTAGAATTATGAACACCTCACGAAATATTTAGATCTTAGGAAGTTGGAAGCACAGCTACAAGAGGCGCAACAATAGGCACTGACAGTTCAAGCGCAGATGAAGTCACTCATTGCGGTCGAGAGAATGAAGAGATCACAAGAACAACATGCGGCCCAACAATAGATTACTTCCATCCAGGGAAGATTCATGGAGGTCACATAGAGGCTACAACCAGTGCAAGACAAAGCCTACACGGTGTTTGAAGAGATCAAAGGACAAGGCTCACAACTGGACCAAGTGGTTGCAACAATGGAACATTGCCTAGAAGGTCCTGTTACCGAGAAGTACTCCAAGAGCTCGCTGAGCAGGAGGCTCAAGCGAAGTAGAAGGTTGAGGCAACTTGAGCTAATCTCTAGGCCTTCGAAGCAGTGTTTCCCAGATCTGAGTGACTCGGGATGAGTCACAGGTGAGTGTTGGGGGGTTGTTGGATCTCAACAAAGTTTTGAGGAAACATTGGTCGGGTTTGACCACTTTTGGACTTCGAAAGGCTGGTCGAAAACGGAGCACCCAGGCAGAGCTAGATCACGGGATCTCACTTACTTTGTGGACCCAACAAGGGGTTCATTAGGGTTTTTGTACTAGTATTTTGGGATTTCGACCCATGGGTTTACCCATGATTAGTCCTTTTTGTAAGGGATGTAAAAGTATATATAGGAAGGAATGAAATGTAGAGGCAGCGAAGTGTGCTTAGTGCAAGCAATGTAGTGATGGGCTAAGTGCAAGAGACAAGTGATGTGAATGTATCTAAGTGCAAGCGGCTCGGATTTTCTTCGTGCAACAGACTGTATATGTAATGTGCTCTGTGTGAGTTGGCTCTGTGCCTTGATCTAATTTTGGGAAGGTGGATCTAGTGCTTAGTGTGCAAATCACTTGTCCAATGCGAGCTTGGATCTATGGCTTAGTGCACAGGAGTAGATGAATGTAAGAGATTGAAGCAGAATAATAGAAGAAGAAGAAGTTGGTGGACGTAGCCCCACACTAGGGTGAACCACTATTGATGAGTTGCTTTGTGCTGTGATGTTTATGCTTTGAATCAGTTTAGTGCATTGAATGTTATGAATGTTAGATAGATCTATGGATGCTTAGTGCTTTATTGGTGAATGCTAGATCTGATTTAGTGCTAGATTTGATTCAATGCTATGTGCTATATGGTTAGAGTGCTTAATCTTTGGTATTATTGCGCCAAACTGTACTTAGGGTTGATTTGCGATGTGAATAAGGCTAATATATTACTGAATGTTGTTCCTAAGTACTCTGCGAAGTGTTGTAATCATAGATCTATGTCCCAGCTTGGTTATAGACACCTGACTCCTGTAACCCCCCTGCCTCTACCTCGTGTGAGAATTTGGTTGCTTCGCAGGTGTTTCTGAAAGGGATGGTAGTTAGGGTTTTGTTGGTGCGCTGTTGAAGTGTTGAACCCTGGGTCTGCCCCTGTGCCAACAAAGAGACAAAGAAGTTGTTCAAAATGTTGGGTGTTGAGTATATATCATATCATACATGTATGAATGATTGTATTCTATATAGAGGAGAATATGCAAATAAAGAGATATGTCCAAAATGTGGGCATGACAGGTACCATAAATCAAATAAAAATTAAATTGCATGGTCCTCCTCATAATATATTGAGGCACATGCCTATAATCCCAAGGATTCAAAGGCTCTTTCTTTGCAAAGAATTAGCTATGTTTCAGGGATGGCATGCCTCGCACATAAGTGAGTCAAGAGTTATGTGAATCCCAACAGATTCCATAACCATGAAAAATATAGAGAATACATGGCCATAAAAATTCAAGGATGAAGTACGAAGTATACTACTCAACATAGCAATTGGTGGCGTGAACCCATATTCCCTCCAAAACACCAACCATTTTATTGGCATGTAGTAGTGATCAATAAAAATACCCCCACATGGTTTTCCATGAAGAATGAACATCTTATGTCAGCTCTTATAGTCCCCTATAGAAGATAAGTGAAGAATATGGATTTCTACCTTCAACCATTGGTAGATGAATTGAATGAATTATGAGAATGGATACATGTATATGATGTATCAAGACCCATCACACCAGAGAAGAGTTTTACGTTGTATGGCATATGTGCTTACACCACACATGATTATCTAGGCTTAGAAGTTTTCTCTGGTAATTAACATGTTTATTGATTTGTTTATATACGTAACAATATTTGTTTGCATATTTAATTCATTGTGATTGACGTTTTATTCTTAAACACTAACATGCTATGTATACAATAATTTCACAGGTCTTGTAACTAAAGGCTCTCATGGATGTAAATGTTGTGGACCTTATTTGAAGGCTAGGTGGTCCAACCACTTACGAAAGCCAGTGTACGACTACTCGAGTGTATTCCTCACAGAAGAACACCCTTATAGAAGAGAAACATCTTCTTTCAATGGTAAACCAAAGAGAACCCAAAGGCCTAGAATAATGACACCAACAAAATGGTTTAGAGCATATGAGAGAGAGTAAGAGAAGGATATTACATAAATGGTCGATTCAAATGGGGATCCTATGTTCGATGATCCAGAATTCTTCGACACCTATGTTGATAAATTTCCCAATGGGATGAAAAGAAAATCTATCTTTTATGACCTCCCATATTGGAGCATCTTAATATTTCCCACTTACTATATCCCATACATATATTTTAAAACATTTCATCTTCTTTATGGAGGAACATATCATTGAAATAAAGTGACACATTGGCTATGAGGAGAGATATTATTTCTTCAAAAACTAAAAAGAAACATTGGCCAAGAAAATACAGTAGAGGAGAGGCTAGTCCCTCTTGGTCTTTTAAAGAGGGTGATGTCCCATGGATTTTGAAGAAAGAAGATATTTCTTTGGCAAAGGAAGTTATATTGGGTGTGAAGGTGCCTTGTTTATATGGGTCTTCCCTATGAAGTTTCTTCACTGTGCATCAAGACCATTTTTCGGGATTGAAATCACATGACCATTTGAACCTTATAAAGGTATGATGTATGTCAAAAACATGATTTTATTATTTGTAATTTTTATTTTTATTCCATGGGATAAAACATAAATGATTTGTATGTTTTTACTTTGTAGTTTCATTATCCTATGCTCGTGCATGGGTGTGTGAACCATGACTTCCCCCATTACCTAAGGCGTGCCATATGTAAATTATCTACATTTGTATGTTGGATCACATCAAAGGAGATTCATATGGATAGCATTCCATGGTGGTGTCTGTTGATATTATGGTAGCTGTGGGAGGTATTTACCTCCACATGTAAACCTGACTAGAATAGAATATTCTGGGAAGCGAGAAGAAACCCTAATTAGTTGACTAATAACCCTTGAAGACAAGTCAGCTCAAGAAGATAATTTGTATTAGGGTATTATCCTCCAAGAGAAGAAGTCGGCTAAAGGAAATATCACATACTAAGTAAATAGGCACCTAGAATGAGAAGTCAACCCGGGAAGTTTTCCAGTTTTAGTATAAATGCAAGAGGCCAGTCTTCATTCTGGCAGACATTCTCAAAAATGCAGAAGCAACACTTGTGCACACTGCAGTTGGCCAGTTTGTGTGCAAGTTTGGAGGAGAGTTGTCATTGTAGCTGCTGCAACTAGCATATTTCAGTTTTGGCTTGGACTATCTCTTGGTGATGGTTTAGACTCTCTGATAAACTCTTATTACTCTTTCTTGGTGCGCTATTCTTGGATAAATATGCACCACCATTTTTTTGTCTATCTAGCCTAGGGTTTGCTTCCAGAATGATTCTCTGTCAAGGTTAAGGTGCTCGGGGGTGGCTTCGGCCTATGGTTCGGTGACAATAATGATATTGTCTATGGTTAAATGAGCACATCCATCATATTCTAATAGGTTATAGGTCCACACTTCCTTCATTCAGTCTAACCACTGGAAGGGAGCATAGCCATGAGGATACTAAGCTTTTTGAAGAACTTCCGCTAGGGTTTCTAGCAAGAGCACTCACCAAAGCACTATCGCTAGGGTTACTAGCATGTGTAGTTGCAGAAACCCAAATCCTCTTATTGAGGAATCTTAAGTGAATGGATTGACCTAATTTCTAGATAGACTAGTGCGCCCTAGCCTAGCACATCTCCTGGTACTCTCAGCAAGATAAGACGTCAAGTTTGATTTTTTGGTCAAATCTAGGGTTGACCAAGAAAAGGAAACCATGCATTACTCTATGAAGTCAAAAAAAAAGTTAGTTGGAGCTTCTAACTTCAGAGCGTGGAAGACAAGGATTGACCTCATCCTTTCCAAGAATAAAGTGCTAGATATTGTGAAAGTAAATATTGTGGAACCAGAGTTTGTATAAGGAAAAGAGAAGGAACCACATAACATTGCAGTTATGGAGAAGTTCAAAGATAGTTAAATCAATGCCATGAGTATCGTAGTGGATTCTATAAAAGACCACTTTAGACCCTACATCTTCCATCTTTATTTGTCTAAGAAGATGTACGATGCCATAACAAACCTCTTCTTAGTCAGAAACATTGGACAGGTAATGAGTCTGAAGAATGAGCTCCGTGACATGAAGATGAATGATGATGACATCATAACATCATACTTTGTGATAATCTCTCAAGTGAGAGATCAACTACAAGCCATTGAAGAGATCATTTCAGAGAAGGAACTAGTAAATATAGTACTCAACGGTTTTCCCAATACATGGGATGCATTTTACGCAAGCATTAACACAAGGAAGGAGTATCCCACATTTGAATAACTTTGGACTTTCTGCGCATAAGAAGAATCAAGGATTAGTGCAAAAGAGAAACCCAAAAAGAAATATGATGATTAAGCCTTCACAACAAGGTTCAAGAATTTCAGGAACAAAAGGAAGTTTGGCTCCAGGAAGAAATCAAATCAAGAGAAAGATATGTCAAGAATACAATGCTTCAATTGTCGAAAGTANCATATCGTGACCGTCGGATTTCCTAACTACAAATGCATACTAATGCATACTAAAGAAACACACTAAGAAACACACTTTTACCTAAAGACACATTAGACCAAGTAGATCTTAACTAGCTCCTAAGTGTCTAAATATCCTAACACTAGTTCCCAGTCAAAGTCTACCCAACATGGGACAACAATGTTACTGTACAACGTGAAAGAAAAAATTGGCATGTCAAACACATATGTCTCGACAATATTGAGGTAATTGACCAACAAGTGCCTTATATTAATTTTGATAAATCTTGTCACACAATCAACATTAGAAATGGTTTCTTTTATAAACATTAAATGACCTTGTACATTTCTATTGCCCATTGACTTTAGGATATTCAAAGATAAGGTTCTTTCTAGTGATAATGTTTTTCCCGGTAGCTGCGAAGAGTGTTGGCCCTCGACCAAGTTTTGAGGAAACATTGGTCGGGTTTGACCAATTTTGGACTTTGACAGACTGGTCGAAGATGGAGCACCCAGGCGGAGCTAAGATTATGGGATCTCACTACTTTGTGGACCCAACAAGGGGTTCATTAGGGTTTTTGTATTAGGGTTTTGGGATGTTGGCCCATGGGTTTACCCATGATTAGGCCTTTTTGTAAGGGAATAAAAGTATATATAGAAAGGAATGAAATGTAGAGGTAGTGAAGTGTGCTTAGTGCAAGCAATGTAGTGATGATATAAGTGTAAGAGACAAGTGATGTGTATGTAGCTATGTGCAAATGACTCTGATTTGCTTCGTGCAATAAACTATATATGTAATGCTCTATGCGAGTTGGCTCTGTGCCTTGATCTGATTTTGGGAAGGTGGATCTTGTGCTTAGTGCGCAGATCACCTGTTAAGTGTGAGATTGGCTCTGTGGATTAATGCACAGGAGCAGATGAATGTAAGAGAATGAAGCAGAATAATAGAAGAAGAAGCAATTGGTGGAAGTAGCCCCACACTAGGGTGAACCACATAAATCTTGTGTTGATGAGTTTCTTTGTGTTGTGATGTTTATGCTTTGAATTTGTTTAGTGCATTGAATTTTATGAATGTTATATAGATCTATGGATGCTTAGTGATTTATTGGTGAATTCTAGATCTGATTCAATGCTATGTTCTAGATGGTTAGAGTGCTTAATATTTGGTATTACTGTGTTGAACTGTACTTAGGGTTGATTTGCGATGTTAATAAGGATAATATATTACTGAATGTTGTTCCTAAGTACTCTGCGAAGTGTTATAATCACATATCCGTGTCCTAACTTGGTTACATAGACCTGAGTCCTGTAACCCCCTCTACCTCTACCTCGGGTGAGACTTTGCCTGCTTCACAGGTGTTACCGAAAGGACTGGTATTTAAGGTTTTGTTGGTGCACTATCAAAGCGTTGAACCCTAGGTCTACCCCCGTGCCAACAAATGGTTCCGTTGACGGGAGATGAAACTGTGATTGTTGTGAACTGAAGTAAAATAAAAGAGAAGCTTTGTGTGTAGATCTGTTGCTGTAGTGCGCAGTACTCTAATTGACTTGTGAAACCTTGTGCTAAGAAAGAGATCTGATCTGAAGAAAGGAGGTAAGATCTTAAAGCTTTGTGTTTGATAGAATAAGATAAGTGAAAATTTTTGTTTCAAAAGCATGGATCTAGGTATGTTTGATAGATTATGTCCTAGTCTGAATGCTAGGGTACAGTGAGAAGAAAGAGTTGATCTGAATAAAATTGATATAACTAGAGAAAGATATGTTATTCCTATGCACAAAAAGAATTTTTGGACAAATAAGTGGATGCAGGAACCTAGGAAGAATTTTTGCAGATTGCAGGTCCAACACTGTGGTCCTAGTTGCGCAGTACAATAAAAGTTGGGGAACTTATAAGAGAAAGAGAGGATTGACACTATGTTATAAATGTAGAAGACCGAGACATCTTGCTAAGGAATGCCTTGGTGCAGGTCCTGTTTGTCTTTATTGTAAAATTGTTGGTCATAAGGTTGAGGATTGTCTAAGGATGATTGCTAAAGTTTACCAAATGAACATGAGTCAAGATAAAAAGAGAACGTTAGAAGATCGGAAAGAAAAAGTCAAGACTACATTAGGACAATTGAAAAAAGAAATGAATGATCACAAAGATGTCACTTTACCAGAAATCATGAAAGTAAAATAGCACATAGATACAAGAATAGGATACCTCGACATAGACTGTATCTTGGATGAGGAAACACAAGTGAATATTATGTCATAAAGCACTTGGGAAATTTTGGGAAATCCTATTGTGGTACCTTCATTGGGAATAATAGGTTTATTTAAAGGAAAGATGATAAACCTATGTGGAAGAGTTAATAGTGTACCTATTATCATCCATGGAACACCAATAGAAGAAGAATTTGAAGTTATTAGGTTTGTTGAGAACAACACCCCTTTCCCACTTTTTTTAGGAAAGACTTGGATTGAGAAGGATCAGATCAGAAGGAAAGAAGAGGAAGAAGCTACAGAAAATAAAAATAAAGAACTAAGGGACTTCATAGCTAGAAAAGTAGATCGACTGATAGAAGAACAAGAGGATAAGTCGAAGTAGCAGACGACAACCGAATTAGTTGTCGGAGCGCAAGAAGGCTTGAAGGACCCATCCATACAAAAGGAAAGTATATCCACCCAAGAATCAGTAAGGGAAGGGATATTAACTTTGAACCCTTTGAGAGTACATCAACAGTGCGAAGTCACTATGATAGGAGAAAATAAGAATAAGAATGAGAAGAGAAATCCAAAAATAGTTTGAGGGACTCAGATCATAGGAAAGAAGGAAATGAAGCTCAGTAAGAATAAATCCAAGATAGAAAATCTACAAGAAGTTACAGAAAAGACTTCATAGGAAGCAGGTTTGCAGAAATTGAACCTCGCCGGAACAACAGAACCATGCATAATGGGAATTCACCTCGACGATGTTATATGACCATTGGAGGTGCCCCAACCATTAGAAAGACGCTTCGAACAGCTAGGAAACACATTTATGGGTGAATAGACCACATTTTGGACGTTGAGACTGTGCCATAATGGAAGGATTCACATTGATGGAAGCAGTCCTACCCATTAGAAGAATCTGTTATGACACTCACTTATTTAACCCGTCCAACGCTGTGCTGGGACCACATTTTTACATCCGTGATTAATGTTGCCAACATAGATCTAATTGTGAGAGTTGAGCTAAGATATTAGAACTTAGACATCACCATTCATTTGCTACCCCTTCTACCTGTTCACCTACCTGGACCTATCCATTTAAAATAAAGAATGTGGGACACGCAGGTTGAGTTAGAGAAGTCCGTCGAGGAGGTTGTTAGGAAGTATATGGTTGATAGAGGTATGTTTGAAGGTGTTCAATAATATCTAAACAAGGGATTTCAAGCATCCCCTTTGACTGCATGATGCTCTAGCCGTGCTAACCCCGCGACTAGGAAGTGAAGTAAGCATCGTGACGATCTGGCTAATGCAAAGAAGATCCCGTCGATATTACCTGATTATATCCTGCCTTTGGATGGTGTGGTCAACCATGATAGCATTCCATGGGAATTCAAGTACACATTGATCACTGTGTACATCTCGAAGGAGATACGCATATTTGGAAGCATAGTTGGGCCAGATGCCATCCTTAAAGAACAATGATTTCAACCTCGAAGACAAAAAGAACTATGTGATGCTCACACTGCATAGATACCTGATGAAGGCGATTGGGAAGAAGGATTGCATAGTCTCCCAGCCTTGGATAAATGAGCTCACGCAATCTATGATATTGAACATCATGAATATCCCTCATTTTGGACGACATTAGGAGGTTAACGCTTGCGTTAAACCCCTCTTGACGTGCTATCATCGAGGATACCTGTGGCTCGATAGGCACATTACTAGGGATCCAATGCTGATCCACCTGATCACATTACTTAGCATGAAAGGACCTGACCCTCAACAGTTCTACCCAGGTAAGGCTTCAGAACTCTCCCTGTAACAACGCATTAAGGAGGCCTATGACGAAGTTGAGAAGGGGAAGAGAGGCTATAAGGTAGCTTCTATCCAGAATGGTGTAGTGCACCTAGCTTGCCAACTTATAGATGACAAGCTCATCAGAAAGAAGCGCCTGACGCAGATCACTGGGTTCGTGGTGGACCTCGCAGGGAAATGATTGGAGGGGATGCAAATGAATTGGGTGATCTACCTCGTCAATGAGATGGAGAAAGACTGTCGCGAAGCGCAGGATCAAGGGTACGAGTTCCATTTCAACTGTTTGCTGGTGTTGATCGCATTTGTCACTTGGAAAATGCCAAAAGGAGCTACCTTCCTAGAGATTGAACCATCAAAGCCGTTGGCCGCAAGGTTCTCCACTGTATGCTACACGAATGACATGTCCAAGCAGTGACAGTCGAACACATTTTTCCATGCCTACTATCAACAATTGAAGGTTTCCATTGAATCGTTCCCTCGCATGACACCACGAACCTTGCACTAGTACATACCATTAGCTAAGTTCCACACAAATCGACATTTTATATATATCACTGCGCACAAGGATTAGAGCGAGGAGGAATTGCAGTCCTATTACAAACTGACCAATTGAGACATGGAGGATATCATGAAGAAGTGGCTGACATAGTGCCTCGTACTAGTTGATGATGCAGAACTCTCTGACCCTGATATCATAGGAATCCCCTTGGTCACTCAGGTCGAGCACGTTGGATAGAGAAGTGTGAAGAAGAAGAAGAAAAAGGAGGAAGTATAGGATGTACAGACTGATGAGGAAGACAATGCCTTAGAAGAAAGTGGACCTGGTTTTCCCGCAGGAGGAGGAGGAGACGGAGTAAATCAGGAAGAAGGAGAAAAACAAGGAAAAGGCAAGGCTGCACCGCCAAAGGATCCCCCTACCGAGACATACGCATTGAAGAAGAGGAAGGTTTCTCCAAAGAAACCCTTGGCCAGAAAGAAAACCTGTGCCAATAAGCCCCAGATGGAGTCCACACTCACGGAGGATGACATTAGTCTAGTCTGTGAAGCAATGAAGGATGTGTTCGAGGACCTCTTTTAGAGATATGGCGCAAAGCAAGAAGAGTTGTACGCAAGAGTTGAGAAGGAACTGAAGGAAACACATCGAGCCATTAAATTGAGCCACGTAGTGCTTATTGCACCTTCATAATAAAAAATCGTAGAGTTTGGGGATGAGCCAACCCAACTTCAAAGACTGGCAGATGCAACAGAGGCCTGACTCCAGAAAGTTCAAGAAGAAAAGGAACATGCTACAAAAGCCTTGAAGAAAGACAAAGAAGAGATCTTATAGTAACTAAGAGTTTTGCAGTACTGTATGACCGCTTATGAAAACGAGAAGGATGAGTTCCGAGTGATGCTCGAGGAAGACAAGGTAATGTACAGAGGGAAAAGGACCAACTTCTCACAGAGAAGACTGCAGTCAAAGAAGTAGTGAGCAGATCACTTCTCTCTATTCCAGGCTCAATATAGGAGGGACATGAGGCAGTTGAATTTCAAGAGACGAATGTCACTGAGGCCATTCGGTAGCTTCAAGCAAGGGTAACGGAGTTAGAGATCCAAGCAGTACCAAGCACTCTGCAGGAAGTGTGTGACCAAAGGGAAGAAGCCACTAAGAGCACAGTAGGAAGGATCAGGGCCCTCCCCTCAGAATGCAAGCAGTTAAGTAGTAGAAGTACGTAGAATTATGAACACCTCACGAAATATTTAGATCTTAGGAAGTTGGAAGCACAGCTACAAGAGGCGCAACAATAGGCACTGACAGTTCAAGCGCAGATGAAGTCACTCATTGCGGTCGAGAGAATGAAGAGATCACAAGAACAACATGCGGCCCAACAATAGATTACTTCCATCCAGGGAAGATTCATGGAGGTCACATAGAGGCTACAACCAGTGCAAGACAAAGCCTACACGGTGTTTGAAGAGATCAAAGGACAAGGCTCACAACTGGACCAAGTGGTTGCAACAATGGAACATTGCCTAGAAGGTCCTGTTACCGAGAAGTACTCCAAGAGCTCGCTGAGCAGGAGGCTCAAGCGAAGTAGAAGGTTGAGGCAACTTGAGCTAATCTCTAGGCCTTCGAAGCAGTGTTTCCCAGATCTGAGTGACTCGGGATGAGTCACAGGTGAGTGTTGGGGGGTTGTTGGATCTCAACAAAGTTTTGAGGAAACATTGGTCGGGTTTGACCACTTTTGGACTTCGAAAGGCTGGTCGAAAACGGAGCACCCAGGCAGAGCTAGATCACGGGATCTCACTTACTTTGTGGACCCAACAAGGGGTTCATTAGGGTTTTTGTACTAGTATTTTGGGATTTCGACCCATGGGTTTACCCATGATTAGTCCTTTTTGTAAGGGATGTAAAAGTATATATAGGAAGGAATGAAATGTAGAGGCAGCGAAGTGTGCTTAGTGCAAGCAATGTAGTGATGGGCTAAGTGCAAGAGACAAGTGATGTGAATGTATCTAAGTGCAAGCGGCTCGGATTTTCTTCGTGCAACAGACTGTATATGTAATGTGCTCTGTGTGAGTTGGCTCTGTGCCTTGATCTAATTTTGGGAAGGTGGATCTAGTGCTTAGTGTGCAAATCACTTGTCCAATGCGAGCTTGGATCTATGGCTTAGTGCACAGGAGTAGATGAATGTAAGAGATTGAAGCAGAATAATAGAAGAAGAAGAAGTTGGTGGACGTAGCCCCACACTAGGGTGAACCACTATTGATGAGTTGCTTTGTGCTGTGATGTTTATGCTTTGAATCAGTTTAGTGCATTGAATGTTATGAATGTTAGATAGATCTATGGATGCTTAGTGCTTTATTGGTGAATGCTAGATCTGATTTAGTGCTAGATTTGATTCAATGCTATGTGCTATATGGTTAGAGTGCTTAATCTTTGGTATTATTGCGCCAAACTGTACTTAGGGTTGATTTGCGATGTGAATAAGGCTAATATATTACTGAATGTTGTTCCTAAGTACTCTGCGAAGTGTTGTAATCATAGATCTATGTCCCAGCTTGGTTATAGACACCTGACTCCTGTAACCCCCCTGCCTCTACCTCGTGTGAGAATTTGGTTGCTTCGCAGGTGTTTCTGAAAGGGATGGTAGTTAGGGTTTTGTTGGTGCGCTGTTGAAGTGTTGAACCCTGGGTCTGCCCCTGTGCCAACAAAGAGACAAAGAAGTTGTTCAAAATGTTGGGTGTTGAGTATATATCATATCATACATGTATGAATGATTGTATTCTATATAGAGGAGAATATGCAAATAAAGAGATATGTCCAAAATGTGGGCATGACAGGTACCATAAATCAAATAAAAATTAAATTGCATGGTCCTCCTCATAATATATTGAGGCACATGCCTATAATCCCAAGGATTCAAAGGCTCTTTCTTTGCAAAGAATTAGCTATGTTTCAGGGATGGCATGCCTCGCACATAAGTGAGTCAAGAGTTATGTGAATCCCAACAGATTCCATAACCATGAAAAATATAGAGAATACATGGCCATAAAAATTCAAGGATGAAGTACGAAGTATACTACTCAACATAGCAATTGGTGGCGTGAACCCATATTCCCTCCAAAACACCAACCATTTTATTGGCATGTAGTAGTGATCAATAAAAATACCCCCACATGGTTTTCCATGAAGAATGAACATCTTATGTCAGCTCTTATAGTCCCCTATAGAAGATAAGTGAAGAATATGGATTTCTACCTTCAACCATTGGTAGATGAATTGAATGAATTATGAGAATGGATACATGTATATGATGTATCAAGACCCATCACACCAGAGAAGAGTTTTACGTTGTATGGCATATGTGCTTACACCACACATGATTATCTAGGCTTAGAAGTTTTCTCTGGTAATTAACATGTTTATTGATTTGTTTATATACGTAACAATATTTGTTTGCATATTTAATTCATTGTGATTGACGTTTTATTCTTAAACACTAACATGCTATGTATACAATAATTTCACAGGTCTTGTAACTAAAGGCTCTCATGGATGTAAATGTTGTGGACCTTATTTGAAGGCTAGGTGGTCCAACCACTTACGAAAGCCAGTGTACGACTACTCGAGTGTATTCCTCACAGAAGAACACCCTTATAGAAGAGAAACATCTTCTTTCAATGGTAAACCAAAGAGAACCCAAAGGCCTAGAATAATGACACCAACAAAATGGTTTAGAGCATATGAGAGAGAGTAAGAGAAGGATATTACATAAATGGTCGATTCAAATGGGGATCCTATGTTCGATGATCCAGAATTCTTCGACACCTATGTTGATAAATTTCCCAATGGGATGAAAAGAAAATCTATCTTTTATGACCTCCCATATTGGAGCATCTTAATATTTCCCACTTACTATATCCCATACATATATTTTAAAACATTTCATCTTCTTTATGGAGGAACATATCATTGAAATAAAGTGACACATTGGCTATGAGGAGAGATATTATTTCTTCAAAAACTAAAAAGAAACATTGGCCAAGAAAATACAGTAGAGGAGAGGCTAGTCCCTCTTGGTCTTTTAAAGAGGGTGATGTCCCATGGATTTTGAAGAAAGAAGATATTTCTTTGGCAAAGGAAGTTATATTGGGTGTGAAGGTGCCTTGTTTATATGGGTCTTCCCTATGAAGTTTCTTCACTGTGCATCAAGACCATTTTTCGGGATTGAAATCACATGACCATTTGAACCTTATAAAGGTATGATGTATGTCAAAAACATGATTTTATTATTTGTAATTTTTATTTTTATTCCATGGGATAAAACATAAATGATTTGTATGTTTTTACTTTGTAGTTTCATTATCCTATGCTCGTGCATGGGTGTGTGAACCATGACTTCCCCCATTACCTAAGGCGTGCCATATGTAAATTATCTACATTTGTATGTTGGATCACATCAAAGGAGATTCATATGGATAGCATTCCATGGTGGTGTCTGTTGATATTATGGTAGCTGTGGGAGGTATTTACCTCCACATGTAAACCTGACTAGAATAGAATATTCTGGGAAGCGAGAAGAAACCCTAATTAGTTGACTAATAACCCTTGAAGACAAGTCAGCTCAAGAAGATAATTTGTATTAGGGTATTATCCTCCAAGAGAAGAAGTCGGCTAAAGGAAATATCACATACTAAGTAAATAGGCACCTAGAATGAGAAGTCAACCCGGGAAGTTTTCCAGTTTTAGTATAAATGCAAGAGGCCAGTCTTCATTCTGGCAGACATTCTCAAAAATGCAGAAGCAACACTTGTGCACACTGCAGTTGGCCAGTTTGTGTGCAAGTTTGGAGGAGAGTTGTCATTGTAGCTGCTGCAACTAGCATATTTCAGTTTTGGCTTGGACTATCTCTTGGTGATGGTTTAGACTCTCTGATAAACTCTTATTACTCTTTCTTGGTGCGCTATTCTTGGATAAATATGCACCACCATTTTTTTGTCTATCTAGCCTAGGGTTTGCTTCCAGAATGATTCTCTGTCAAGGTTAAGGTGCTCGGGGGTGGCTTCGGCCTATGGTTCGGTGACAATAATGATATTGTCTATGGTTAAATGAGCACATCCATCATATTCTAATAGGTTATAGGTCCACACTTCCTTCATTCAGTCTAACCACTGGAAGGGAGCATAGCCATGAGGATACTAAGCTTTTTGAAGAACTTCCGCTAGGGTTTCTAGCAAGAGCACTCACCAAAGCACTATCGCTAGGGTTACTAGCATGTGTAGTTGCAGAAACCCAAATCCTCTTATTGAGGAATCTTAAGTGAATGGATTGACCTAATTTCTAGATAGACTAGTGCGCCCTAGCCTAGCACATCTCCTGGTACTCTCAGCAAGATAAGACGTCAAGTTTGATTTTTTGGTCAAATCTAGGGTTGACCAAGAAAAGGAAACCATGCATTACTCTATGAAGTCAAAAAAAAAGTTAGTTGGAGCTTCTAACTTCAGAGCGTGGAAGACAAGGATTGACCTCATCCTTTCCAAGAATAAAGTGCTAGATATTGTGAAAGTAAATATTGTGGAACCAGAGTTTGTATAAGGAAAAGAGAAGGAACCACATAACATTGCAGTTATGGAGAAGTTCAAAGATAGTTAAATCAATGCCATGAGTATCGTAGTGGATTCTATAAAAGACCACTTTAGACCCTACATCTTCCATCTTTATTTGTCTAAGAAGATGTACGATGCCATAACAAACCTCTTCTTAGTCAGAAACATTGGACAGGTAATGAGTCTGAAGAATGAGCTCCGTGACATGAAGATGAATGATGATGACATCATAACATCATACTTTGTGATAATCTCTCAAGTGAGAGATCAACTACAAGCCATTGAAGAGATCATTTCAGAGAAGGAACTAGTAAATATAGTACTCAACGGTTTTCCCAATACATGGGATGCATTTTACGCAAGCATTAACACAAGGAAGGAGTATCCCACATTTGAATAACTTTGGACTTTCTGCGCATAAGAAGAATCAAGGATTAGTGCAAAAGAGAAACCCAAAAAGAAATATGATGATTAAGCCTTCACAACAAGGTTCAAGAATTTCAGGAACAAAAGGAAGTTTGGCTCCAGGAAGAAATCAAATCAAGAGAAAGATATGTCAAGAATACAATGCTTCAATTGTCGAAAGTA
>JZKD02S0239507.1:0-21329 GCA_000966675.3 Picea glauca | reverse complement strand
GATTGTTTGTTAGGGATGTCTTTGTCATACTTTGGTTGTTGTGGATTTACAGACCCGAATTCCTGTTTGTTCTGGTGCTTAAATTTCTGCTCGATTTTAACAGCATATTGATAAGAAGCATCGAGTGATGAGATGTCCAGAAAATCCATTTCAGTTTGGATGTATCTGTGTAGAGCCCCATGGTATTTCAGAACCAAATGTCGCTCAGAGTCTTTGATACCCAACTTGGTGCACAAGGTATGGAAGGTATTGGTGAACTCTGGAACTGCTTGGCCCCTCTCTTGCTGTAGTGTAGTCCATCTCATGTACTGGTCCTCATAGTTGCCAACAGGGTAATATTGTTCCTTTACCGCATCCACAAAAAATTTCCAAGTAGACTTGACCCCATATATTTCAGACTCCTATGTGGAACTCTGCTCCTAGTAAGTTTTCCACCAATGTTTAACATGGGGGAGAGCCTTAAGGAGTGCGATGGTGATCTTTTCCTTGTCGAAAAAATTATGGACACAGAAATAACCTTCTATCATATTTAACCATTTATCTAGGGCATCTGCATCTATTTGACCTTCAAATACGGGAATATCAAAATTAACCTATACCTTGAAAGTCGAGGTGCCTCCAAAGTGGTCGCTTGATAAAGATGCGCCCGATGCTATCATGAGGCGTTGAAGGATGTGGGAAAAATTCTCCATCATTTTGTCCCTCTGTCACGTGAGAGCTTTCTCAAGCAACAGATTGATAGGATTGTTTGCTCCATCATTTTTATTTTCTTCCACCATTGAGGGTTTCTTGGGTGTGTGAGAACGATTGTCCTCAAGAGAGACAAGCTCGAGACCCAACTTTCTATACTCAGACCTCGTCGAGGACATGCACTGAAAACGATCAAGAGCAACCTGCTCTGATACCACTAATCCATATTATTTTCGGCATGAAATGAGAGCGGAGATATAACACAGAAATATTCAAAGATATTGCAAGAGAGACAAAAATATAATAGAGATATAGTGGAAATATAACAAGAGTCACAGATATACAGTAATACGCAATTTCTATTAATGAAATAAATGTACAGAGACTGTAAAATACAGAGTGAAAGATTCGCTAGAATGGTGGAAACTTATCTATGAGAAGAGATGTGACGGCTACTCGCATCCGTGAGAAGATGATTATTACAATGAGGCTCTAAGGGCCTTTTTAACATAAGTAAAATCCAAAACCCTAACCCCGGAAGATGAAAATCCAAAAGGTTTGTGGGCCTCGATGAGGGTAGTTGATACGTCAACTTCCCAGGGGCGTAACGTTTGCATACGATCTTCGTTTGGAGCGCTCAATAGCTTGTTGGAAAGATCTATCCGAGAACTACAACTTTTTGGTGAGAAACATGATCAATGATCCATGTTGCTCCCCGTTTTCTCAAAAAACATCGTTTAGGGCCTCAAAATGGCCCCGGAAGTTAAAAACTGCTAAAAATAGTAAATTACCGAAATTGCCAAAAACATGTTTTGGGCTACTTGGAGAAGGTGGGTGGCCACCGATATCCACCTGGATCATCGAAGCAACAAAACTAATTTAGGGTCAAGGACTGGACCAAAACTAATGATTGAATAAATTCGCAAGTAGTGGGCATCAACGAAGTTGAAGTTGATGGGATAGAGAACCAAGGGGAAGAGGAAGTAATATTGATCTAGGTGGATATTGGTGGCCACCCACCTATTCCAAATGGCTCCTCATGTCTGTTTTTGTTCAACACATTCTTCTGTACTTCTTTGTAATTATGGGTTCTACACTTATGGGGCTATCTGAATCCTCACACATCCTCCAGTTGGATACGGGTGGCCTCTCGCCTAATCCAACTGGCTTATTTTGTATGTTTTCATGTCAATACATCTTGATGTACTTCTTGGGCCGTTTTGGGGCCCTAAATGGCCTTGGAAGTACATCAAGATGTGTTGGCATGAAAACATACAAAATAAGCCAATTGGATAAGGTGAGAGGCGACCCATATCCACCTGGAGGATGTGTGGGGCTTCAGATAGCCCCAGAAGTGTAGAACCCACAATTACAAAGTAGTACAGAAGAATGTGTTGAACAAAAACGAACACGAGAATCTAGTTGGGAATAAGTGGGTGGCCACCAATATCCACTTGGATCAAATATATATTAAGGCTTACTATCACCAATACCCATGGTATTGAGATATAGCTCACCTACTAACCACAAGTCTCTACCCCCAAGGGATGGACAAGTCCCAAAGGATATCCTTGAAACTCAAGGCTCCCAAATATTGTGTCGTCAATGCAAAATTACATTGGAGAAATGTTAATTGGATACTACTCAGAAGTATGTTGGAAGAGGAGGAATATTTTTTAATCAAAGACATGTATCAAGGAATTTGTGGAGGTCACTTCAAATCTAGGGAAACAACTCATAAAATCTCTTGAATTTTTTGGATAAAAATTGTGTAAGCAGTTTGAAACGTCCAACGTTTCAAGTGGACACTCCACCCATCATCAAGGACATGAAGTTGATATGTTAGAAAAGAGTGTTGAGGTTTAGGTTTAAATAAGACAATTAAAAGATGATCGTTGATGAGGATGAATAATAAAACAGTCGTTAAGACTCGAGGATAAATAATATATATAATAAAAAAATGCGTAGCTTTGGGAAGATAAAAATAATAATGAAATTAAGATAGTAATAAAATAAAAAGATTATGAGCATGCATTTTTGAAATAATGAAAATAATAATAATATGAGAAGATCACGAACCAAAAATTTTGGGTTTAAAAGTACAAATTGAAAAATATTAAGGAAAAGAAAGCTAGACGTAAGAGGACCTGAATAAAAAGAAAAACAAGAAGAGTGAAAGGAATAGAAAGGTTCAAAGAGAGAAGGTGAAGAGAAAACAAATCTAGAAGGGTTAGGGAGGAAAAAAAATGGTTAAATAATATCTAAACAGAAAAGGCTTAATGATTAAGAAGATGAATGGTAGGATTCTAGGAATGGCTAAGTTTGTAGCCATCTTCATGATTACAATTATTATGATGTTTTCCAATTTATAGAGCTTCCCAAATGAGGCATGAAGAGTAAAATGGGGTTGAGGATAAAATTTTTGTTTTTTCAAAAAAAATTAAGAGTTTGGAATTAGAGGAGTGCTTAGAAATCAATGACTTGGAGAGATGATTGTGGGTAGTGTCAGCTATATGCTCTTTAATACAAGATTTAAAGGATCTTCCAGTTTGAACTATGTATTATTTTCCACATGGGCAAGGAATTTGGTAAACTAATGGGCTAATCATTGGGTCTGATTTGTCCTTGGTAGTTTTGAATAATTGTTTGAGGGTTTTGCAAGGTTTAAGCATGGTTTTTATATTCTTGTTAGCCAAGATTTTTGAAATATGATTGGTAGTTCCTTGGAAGTTGGGAAGAGAAATGAGAGCAAGGAGGCAATGTTTTTTTTATCTAGGATTGTGGGCTAAGTGAAATGCTTAGTTAGTTTATGGCATGGAATTGGTCTTACCTACTCAACTGGAACTACTTGTAATGAAATTCTTATAGGATATAGTGTTTGAGCCTCATAAGATCAAGACGAGGATAAATTAATTAGTGGAGATTCAAGAGAAAAGAATGTGAGTGTATGTAAAGATTAAGGAATATCATGAGAAGATGAAAATGGTTTTTCACAAGAAAGCCAAACCAAATTTTTTTATGGAAGGATATTTGGTCCTCGTATGGGATAAAATACACGAAGACCTTGGTAAGCATGGGAAATTTGACAACTTGTCGCTAGGCCCCTATGCCATGGAGGATATATGAAGCCAAATCCCCAACTCCTTCCACTTGGCTAACCTAGAGGGGCAATGACTTGATCTTCCTATCAATGGTAAGCATCTCAAGCACTTCATACCTACATAATAATAGGCCGCCCAGAGAGTCGTACCTTGTACCATAGAATTTTCCTTTAATTTTTTAGTTTATTCTCCTTTTCCTTTTTTAATACATGTTTTTTTTTTTTTCCATTTAATAGCTTCGTTGAGATTTTTGACTGAGTTTATAGTCAGAATTTGACTCCATGCCCCAATTTTGACTCTACTACCCAATGTATAAGTCACTTGTTTGTTTCATACATAGATCTGTTTATGATNTTTTTATTTTCTTCCACCATTGAGGGTTTCTTGGGTGTGTGAGAACGATTGTCCTCAAGAGAGACAAGCTCGAGACCCAACTTTCTATACTCAGACCTCGTCGAGGACATGCACTGAAAACGATCAAGAGCAACCTGCTCTGATACCACTAATCCATATTATTTTCGGCATGAAATGAGAGCGGAGATATAACACAGAAATATTCAAAGATATTGCAAGAGAGACAAAAATATAATAGAGATATAGTGGAAATATAACAAGAGTCACAGATATACAGTAATACGCAATTTCTATTAATGAAATAAATGTACAGAGACTGTAAAATACAGAGTGAAAGATTCGCTAGAATGGTGGAAACTTATCTATGAGAAGAGATGTGACGGCTACTCGCATCCGTGAGAAGATGATTATTACAATGAGGCTCTAAGGGCCTTTTTAACATAAGTAAAATCCAAAACCCTAACCCCGGAAGATGAAAAGCCAAAAGGTTTGTGGGCCTCGATGGGGGTAGTTGATACGTCAACTTCCCAGGGGCGTAACGTTTGCATACGATCTTCGTTTGGAGCGCTCAATAGCTTGTTGGAAAGATCTATCCGAGAACTACAAATTTTTGGTGAGCAACATGATCAATGATCCATGTTTCTCCCCGTTTTCTCAAAAAACATCGTTTAGGGCCTCAAAATGGCCCCGGAAGTTAAAAATTGCTAAAAATAGTAAATTACCGAAATTGCCAAAAACATGTTTTGGGCTAGTTGGAGAAGGTGGGTGGCCACCGATATCCACCTGGATCATTGAAGCAACAAAGATAATTTAGGGTCAAGGACTGGACCAAAAGTAATGATTGAAGAAATTCGAAAGTAGTGGGCATCAACGAAGTTGAAGTTGATGGGATAGAGAACCAAGGGGAAGAGGAAGTAATATTGATCTAGGTGGATATTGGTGGCCACCCACCTATTCCAAATGGCTCCTCATGTCTGTTTTTGTTCAACACATTCTTCTGTACTTCTTTGTAATTATGGGTTCTACACTTATGGGGCTATCTGAATCCTCACACATCCTCCAGTTGGATACGGGTGGCCTCTCGCCTAATCCAACTGGCTTATTTTGTATGTTTTCATGTCAATACATCTTGATGTACTTCTTGGGCCGTTTTGGGGCCCTAAATGGCCTTGGAAGTACATCAAGATGTGTTGGCATGAAAACATACAAAATAAGCCAATTGGATAAGGTGAGAGGCGACCCATATCCACCTGGAGGATGTGTGGGGCTTCAGATAGCCCCAGAAGTGTAGAACCCACAATTACAAAGTAGTACAGAAGAATGTGTTGAACAAAAACGAACACGAGAATCTAGTTGGGAATAAGTGGGTGGCCACCAATATCCACTTGGATCAAATATATATTAAGGCTTACTATCACCAATACCCATGGTATTGAGATATAGCTCACCTACTAACCACAAGTCTCTACCCCCAAGGGATGGACAAGTCCCAAAGGATATCCTTGAAACTCAAGGCTCCCAAATATTGTGTCGTCAATGCAAAATTACATTGGAGAAATGTTAATTGGATACTACTCAGAAGTATGTTGGAAGAGGAGGAATATTTTTTAATCAAAGACATGTATCAAGGAATTTGTGGAGGTCACTTCAAATCTAGGGAAACAACTCATAAAATCTCTTGAATTTTTTGGATAAAAATTGTGTAAGCAGTTTGAAACGTCCAACGTTTCAAGTGGACACTCCACCCATCATCAAGGACATGAAGTTGATATGTTAGAAAAGAGTGTTGAGGTTTAGGTTTAAATAAGACAATTAAAAGATGATCGTTGATGAGGATGAATAATAAAACAGTCGTTAAGACTCGAGGATAAATAATATATATAATAAAAAAATGCGTAGCTTTGGGAAGATAAAAATAATAATGAAATTAAGATAGTAATAAAATAAAAAGATTATGAGCATGCATTTTTGAAATAATGAAAATAATAATAATATGAGAAGATCACGAACCAAAAATTTTGGGTTTAAAAGTACAAATTGAAAAATATTAAGGAAAAGAAAGCTAGACGTAAGAGGACCTGAATAAAAAGAAAAACAAGAAGAGTGAAAGGAATAGAAAGGTTCAAAGAGAGAAGGTGAAGAGAAAACAAATCTAGAAGGGTTAGGGAGGAAAAAAAATGGTTAAATAATATCTAAACAGAAAAGGCTTAATGATTAAGAAGATGAATGGTAGGATTCTAGGAATGGCTAAGTTTGTAGCCATCTTCATGATTACAATTATTATGATGTTTTCCAATTTATAGAGCTTCCCAAATGAGGCATGAAGAGTAAAATGGGGTTGAGGATAAAATTTTTGTTTTTTCAAAAAAAATTAAGAGTTTGGAATTAGAGGAGTGCTTAGAAATCAATGACTTGGAGAGATGATTGTGGGTAGTGTCAGCTATATGCTCTTTAATACAAGATTTAAAGGATCTTCCAGTTTGAACTATGTATTATTTTCCACATGGGCAAGGAATTTGGTAAACTAATGGGCTAATCATTGGGTCTGATTTGTCCTTGGTAGTTTTGAATAATTGTTTGAGGGTTTTGCAAGGTTTAAGCATGGTTTTTATATTCTTGTTAGCCAAGATTTTTGAAATATGATTGGTAGTTCCTTGGAAGTTGGGAAGAGAAATGAGAGCAAGGAGGCAATGTTTTTTTTATCTAGGATTGTGGGCTAAGTGAAATGCTTAGTTAGTTTATGGCATGGAATTGGTCTTACCTACTCAACTGGAACTACTTGTAATGAAATTCTTATAGGATATAGTGTTTGAGCCTCATAAGATCAAGACGAGGATAAATTAATTAGTGGAGATTCAAGAGAAAAGAATGTGAGTGTATGTAAAGATTAAGGAATATCATGAGAAGATGAAAATGGTTTTTCACAAGAAAGCCAAACCAAATTTTTTTATGGAAGGATATTTGGTCCTCGTATGGGATAAAATACACGAAGACCTTGGTAAGCATGGGAAATTTGACAACTTGTCGCTAGGCCCCTATGCCATGGAGGATATATGAAGCCAAATCCCCAACTCCTTCCACTTGGCTAACCTAGAGGGGCAATGACTTGATCTTCCTATCAATGGTAAGCATCTCAAGCACTTCATACCTACATAATAATAGGCCGCCCAGAGAGTCGTACCTTGTACCATAGAATTTTCCTTTAATTTTTTAGTTTATTCTCCTTTTCCTTTTTTAATACATGTTTTTTTTTTTTTCCATTTAATAGCTTCGTTGAGATTTTTGACTGAGTTTATAGTCAGAATTTGACTCCATGCCCCAATTTTGACTCTACTACCCAATGTATAAGTCACTTGTTTGTTTCATACATAGATCTGTTTATGATATGGATTCATGAGGGGATGAAATAAAACACATAAATATGATAGACACGCGGAGATGCAGTAATACTCAATTTCTATTAATGAACGAAATATGCAGGAACTGTAAAAACGCAGAGTGAAGTGAACTCGTTGGGATGGTTGTAGCTTATCTCTGAGAAGAGATGTGACGACTAAGTGCATTCACAAGAAGATCATTACAATGAGGCTGAAAAGTACTTTTAACATAAAGCATCAATGATAAAACCCTAAACATCCAAAACCCTAACCCCAAGAGATGAAACGCCAAAAGGTTTGTGGGCCCCGATGTGGTTAGTTGAGATGGCAACTTCCCCGGGGCATTACTTTTGCATATGTTATTCATTTGGGGCGCTCGGTAGCCCATCAAAAAGGTATAGTGTAGGAGTACACATTCTGAACAACCAAATACATGCCTCTAACTATATATTGTGTGCTTTTGGGCCAAAAAAACATCATTTAAGGCCTCAAAACGACGCCAGAAGTTCAAGACCCAAAAAACTGTAGAAAATCTGCTAAGATGGAAACTTTATTTTGAGCTAGTGGAATAGGTGGGTGGCCACCGATGTCCACCTAGGTCAATCCTCCCCCTTAGGAAGCAATGGTATCCATTGCGTTGAGTACCCCCGTCAAATGGGGAAACTTATGTTGAAGTCGACGATTGGTGAGCCACTTACCTTAGTGCAGTAGTTGTCCTACTTTGAGAACTCGATAGAGTTGGGTCTTCTGTTGGCAGGTTCCCTTAACCTCTGTGTCCATGATCCGATCAATGGTTTCCTATTCCATGCAATTAGGTTTGATCTACGTAGGTGTTAGTTTCTCTGCCACTTCCGATGTGTCCAATAGTGGTGGAAAATATGGCCGAAGGAGGTCCACATTGAATATTGGGTGCAAGCCAAGGAAGGGGTAATACTTAACTTAAAAGCATTGTCGCCCATAACCTTGGTGATGGTGTAAGGGCCATAACAAAGTGGACACAACTTTTGATGGGGTCCTATAAGGTGTTCTTTCTGCAAATGCAACCAAACCTTGTCTCTCACCTGAAACTTATGTGGAAATTAGTGGCGATCATGGAGCTGCTTGTACTTAGCATTTGATTTCTGTAAAATATCATGGGCTTGTTGGTGGATGTGTTGGATCCATTCAATGAATTTGGTGGATTTTTCGGCCTCGGATTGAGCATGGGAAGATTATGCCTGTGTGGACACAAGGGGAAGTGCTACATCAATGGGGGCTAATGGCTAAAATCATAGGCCCACCTAAAAAGGGTTATGACCGATTGAGCTATGGAGGTATTTTTTGTAGTTGTGTTGAACATAAGGAAGGATATCATCCCATGTGCATGGATTCTTGAAGTTGAAGATGTGTAAGATATGCATTATCATTCTATTGATGACCTATGTCAATCCATCATTTTGGGGGTGGAAGGCAATGGATTTGGTGAGCTTGGTTTCCAAAAATGACTAGAGGCTCAACCAGGATGTACTCAAGAACCTGTTGTCCTGCTATGATATGATCGTATGTGGTAGTCCAAAGTGTGCCCACACTCTCTCAAAGAAGAGCTTGGTAGTTTCCTCGACTGTGATACTCTTCTTGCAAGCTGTCATAAAGGCCATCTTAGAGAATCGATCAAAAATCATGAATACACACTCATTGCCATGTTTGGTTGAGGGGAGACCTGGCATGTAGTCCATCGAGATAGATTCCCAAGGCCTGTAAGGAATAGGAGTAGGGGTGTGCAGTCCTTGTTTTTTAATGTTTGTCTTGGTGATGGAGCAGGTAGTGTAGGATTTTATATACTTATTGACATCTTGTTGAAGCTTTGACCAATAGAAATACTTCTATAGTATTTCCATTTTCTTCTCCATGCTAAAGTGTCATGCCACCCTACTATAATGGGCTTCCCAAATCATCTTTGCATGCTCGCTTGAAGTAACACAGAGATGAATTAGATGGAATAACAATCCATCCTGGAGATAAAATTGGCAACGAATATGCATGTTTGTAAGACACCCAACCCCCTAAGTACCCCTTTAAGGGATGGGGTATTAAATTTTTTCTTTTCCTGAACCTCTTTGAATCCCTTTAAAAGGATACCATGGTCTTCTGCTCATCAAGAGCTTTCCAATGACTACAAGTTTTCTCAAAACATATCCCTAGATCAAAATTTATGTCCCTTTGAAGTTTATGGGCCTTTATTGGCCAAATGCCTCTGTAATGCCACATGGCATCCATGTCATTGTTCACATCTGATGTGGCACTAATGTGTCCTTCCTACAAGGCATGGTTGATGTATGTGTGTCAGTGTGGCGTTGGCGTGGCACCTGCCACCTAGACACCAGACCTTTGACATATCAGCCTTCGACATTTTCCATGCTCAACATGGAGCTCCACATCCTCCCGAGATCCGCCCTCACCAGATAATGACACCTGTCCACCAAGTTATCAGACTGTGGGACCTCAAAATCTCGGATCTTGAGGTTTTGGGACATCGTCCCCTTTTCACTATTCATATATCCCAAAATGCATGATTTTCCACGATTGTGCGCTTAGGAGATGCATCCCTATCCACAATAGGCCACTTCTTCTGACACGTGGCCCCGCCATTATATGCCACCTAGCATGACACGTGGCACTTGTACTGCTTTGACATGTGGCACTCATTTCCTCCACAGACCCTTATCTCATTATGTCAAATCTATGTGCCACATGGCACCACTCACATCATGACACATGGACCTTCCAAGTGGTATAGAATGGATGTGCATGTCCTCATAGTGCCCAAGGTTCACCCAACAGGGCATTAACACTATCCACCTCATATTCGTTGAATGAAATCATCCAACGTCATCTCAAATCTCTCGAGCATTGGTCATTCACCCTCATTGTAAGATCTATTTCCAAAAAACCTCTGGGTGGTCTGAGATCTGAAATAAAGTTGGCATCCTAGGGCACGTGGTCCTATCTGGTCATGCCATCTGACATGACACATGGCACCTGTACCACTCGACATGTGGCACTCTTTTTCCACTTGGACCTTCGTCCAAATATACCAAAATGGCGTGACACATGGCACCACCATTGTGTGACACCTAGCCCTCCCACATCACGACATATGGGCCATTCATCGGGTGACATGTCACCACTGGGCATCATATGTCGGGACTTTCTCGACATAGTATAACTACGAAACACCTTCGGTGCCCATGATTTATGAAATGATTAACTACATTAATCCTAGTGATTACGGGGTACTTAATTAAGTTAATCCCCAGGATTAGGACTCCTAGCATTTACCACAAGATATACAGTGTATATTTGTCTCTCGTGTGGAATCCAGAAAGGACACATGTCAGACATCAAGACTGTGGCTCTTCCCGGTCTCTTGTACACTAAAACTCCCCGCGGTCCATCGTCTAGGGATTACGAGGTGATTAAGGACTATTAATCATGGGTTTAGGACCCTCATAGATCTACAACTAAGATCTCTCAGTTGGTAGATCTAACAACTAGGGTTCAAAGGCCCCAATTCCAGGCCTCCGTGTCCACTTGGACCCAAGTTTGACACGTGGACTCCCACATGGACTGATGTGGTGTACATGTCATCATCGGGTGTTTGGTTCGTTCATCCAGGTGCAAACACCTATCCACTCGACACTAGTTGGGTGACATCATCTCAGGATCTCGACCACCAAACATCAGGCCATCGGGACTTTCCCAACCCCACATACATATAATATTCCCTCAATATTTGAGATACAATATTTCTTGTTGGAAAGGATCAATAGTGAGGATGTGATGACCCTCAAATTTAACGACTTGGGGTTTAACAAGCCCATTTCGGGGAAAGGGATTGACAAGGTTCCCACACTTAAATCATCAGTGAACCAGGAGTGACAAGTGACACCTCCATGACACCTTGGAAATTGTGTAGGCATAACATGTCATGATGACGTAACTCTCTCTCTCTCTCTCTCTCTCTCTCTCTCTCTCTCTCTCTCTCTCCTCGTGCTTGTGTAACAAGACATGGAACCAGGGGTTGGAACACTAGTCCCCATACATTGACGTATCAGGACTTCCAAAGGATTTATATTTAGAAATATCCTGGGGTCAAATGCTCTGATTCCCTAGGTCGTGAAAACCCCTCCTGGACTTGGTTATGAAATTCAATGGATGAGATCATCTCAGCGTTGTGATCTAACAGTGGGTACTAGTTCATTTTTGGACGGTTGAGATGGACCCTCGTCAGTAGATTGACGACTATTATTCCTCACATGGGTTTACATAGGATTATGATGGGTAAGCAACCCATCTTTGGATGAATGAGATTAACTCTTAGCTTAGGGATCAATGACTCTTGAGTCTTGTCGATTTCATTCAATGTAAATTGAATTATAACTTGATATTTCTGGCTTTAGTATTCCTCCAGCCTCATGTTGCATCATCTTGTTGGGATTTTAACTTAGCTCCCTGAATGGAGCTAGACAAATCCTTGGGTTATAAGTGTGCAATGATTTTTTAAACTTGTTGATTGTTAGTGGATCAACTGGATATATGCCAGATGTTCTTTCTTGTTCGAGAGAAAGGTGGCTCTAGAGGTATGGAAACTTTGATATTCCATTTTTTGCTTATGGCAATCACTTATTGAAACATAGGGAAATATCATTATTGAGTGACACCTAGTTGATTTTAAACATGAACAATGAAATTAATTGGTTTATCATATATCAGGCCATNTCGTTGAGATTTTTGACTGAGTTTATAGTCAGAATTTGACTCCATGCCCCAATTTTGACTCTACTACCCAATGTATAAGTCACTTGTTTGTTTCATACATAGATCTGTTTATGATCTGGATTCATGAGGGGATGAAATAAAACACATAAATATGATAGACACACGGAGATGCAGTAATACTCAATTTCTATTAATGAACGAAATATGTAGGAACTGTAAAAACGCAGAGTGAAGTGAACTCGTTGGGATGGTTGTAGCTTATCTCTGAGAAGAGATGTGATGACTAAGTGCATTCACAAGAAGATCATTACAATGAGGCTGAAAAGGAATTTTAACATAAAGCATCAATGATAAAACCCTAAACATCCAAAACCCTAACCCCAAGAGATGAAACGCCAAAAGGTTTGTGGGCCCTGATGTGGTTAGTTGATATGTCAACTTCCCCGGGGCATTATTTTTGCATATGTTATTCATTTGGGGCGCTCGGTAGCCCATCAAAAAGGTATAGTTGAGGAGTACACATTCTGAACAACCAAATACATGCCTCTAACTATCTATTGTGTGCTTTTGGGCCAAAAAAACATCATTTAAGGCCTCAAAACGACGCCAGAAGTTCAAGACCCAAAAAACTGTAGAAAATCTACTAAGATGGAAACTTTATTTTGAGCTAGTGGAATAGGTGGGTGGCCACCGATGTCCACCTAGGTCAATCCTCCCCCTTAGGAAGCAATGGTATCCATTGCGTTGAGTACCCCCATCAAATGGGGAAACTTATGTTGAAGTCGACGATTGGTGAGCCACTTACCTTAGTGCAGTAGTTGTCCTGCTTTGAGAACTCGATAGAGTTGGGTCTTCTGTTGGCAGGTTCCCTTAACCTCTGTGTCCATGATACGATCAATGGTTTCCTATTCCATGCAATTAGGGTTGATCTACGTAGGTGTTAGTTGCTCTGCCAGTTCCGATGTGTCCAATAGTGGTGAAAAATATGGCCGAAGGAGGTCCACATTGAATATTGGGTGCAAGCCAAGGAAGGGGTAATACTTAACTTAAAATCATTGTTGCCCATAACCTTGGTGATGGTGTAAGGGCCATAACAAAGTGGACACAACTTTTGATGGGGTCCTATATGGTGTTCTTTCTGCAAATGCAACCAAACCTTGTCTCTCACCTGAAACTTGTGTGGAACTTAGTGGCGATCATGGAGCTGCTTGTACTTAGCATTGGATTTCTGTAAAATATCATGGGCTTGTTGGTGGATGTGTTGGATCCATTCAATGAATTTGGTGGATTTTTCGGCCTCGGATTGAGCATGGGAAGATTATGCCTGTGTGGACACAAGGGGAAGTGCTACATCAATGGGGGCTAATGGCTAAAATCATAGGCCCACCTAAAAAGGGTTATGACCGATTGAGCTATGGAGGTATTTTTTGTAGTTGTGTTGAACATAAGGAAGGATATCATCCCATGTGCATGGATTCTTGAAGTTGAAGATGTGTAAGATATGCATTATCATTCTATTGATGACCTATGTCAATCCATCATTTTGGGGGTGGAAGGCAATGGATTTGGTGAGCTTGGTTTCCAAAAATGACTAGAGGCTCAACCAGGATGTACTCAAGAACCTGTTGTCCTGCTATGATATGATCGTATGTGGTAGTCCAAAGTGTGCCCACACTCTCTCAAAGAAGAGCTTGGTAGTTTCCTCGACTGTGATACTCTTCTTGCAAGCTGTCATAAAGGCCATCTTAGAGAATCGATCAAAAATCATGAATACACACTCATTGCCATGTTTGGTTGAGGGGAGACCTGGCATGTAGTCCATCGAGATAGATTCCCAAGGCCTGTAAGGAATAGGAGTAGGGGTGTGCAGTCCTTGTTTTTTAATGTTTGTCTTGGTGATGGAGCAGGTAGTGTAGGATTTTATATACTTATTGACATCTTGTTGAAGCTTTGACCAATAGAAATACTTCTATAGTATTTCCATTTTCTTCTCCATGCTAAAGTGTCATGCCACCCTACTATAATGGGCTTCCCAAATCATCTTTGCATGCTCGCTTGAAGTAACACAGAGATGAATTAGATGGAATAACAATCCATCCTGGAGATAAAATTGGCAACGAATATGCATGTTTGTAAGACACCCAACCCCCTAAGTACCCCTTTAAGGGATGGGGTATTAAATTTTTTCTTTTCCTGAACCTCTTTGAATCCCTTTAAAAGGATACCATGGTCTTCTGCTCATCAAGAGCTTTCCAATGACTACAAGTTTTCTCAAAACATATCCCTAGATCAAAATTTATGTCCCTTTGAAGTTTATGGGCCTTTATTGGCCAAATGCCTCTGTAATGCCACATGGCATCCATGTCATTGTTCACATCTGATGTGGCACTAATGTGTCCTTCCTACAAGGCATGGTTGATGTATGTGTGTCAGTGTGGCGTTGGCGTGGCACCTGCCACCTAGACACCAGACCTTTGACATATCAGCCTTCGACATTTTCCATGCTCAACATGGAGCTCCACATCCTCCCGAGATCCGCCCTCACCAGATAATGACACCTGTCCACCAAGTTATCAGACTGTGGGACCTCAAAATCTCGGATCTTGAGGTTTTGGGACATCGTCCCCTTTTCACTATTCATATATCCCAAAATGCATGATTTTCCACGATTGTGCGCTTAGGAGATGCATCCCTATCCACAATAGGCCACTTCTTCTGACACGTGGCCCCGCCATTATATGCCACCTAGCATGACACGTGGCACTTGTACTGCTTTGACATGTGGCACTCATTTCCTCCACAGACCCTTATCTCATTATGTCAAATCTATGTGCCACATGGCACCACTCACATCATGACACATGGACCTTCCAAGTGGTATAGAATGGATGTGCATGTCCTCATAGTGCCCAAGGTTCACCCAACAGGGCATTAACACTATCCACCTCATATTCGTTGAATGAAATCATCCAACGTCATCTCAAATCTCTCGAGCATTGGTCATTCACCCTCATTGTAAGATCTATTTCCAAAAAACCTCTGGGTGGTCTGAGATCTGAAATAAAGTTGGCATCCTAGGGCACGTGGTCCTATCTGGTCATGCCATCTGACATGACACATGGCACCTGTACCACTCGACATGTGGCACTCTTTTTCCACTTGGACCTTCGTCCAAATATACCAAAATGGCGTGACACATGGCACCACCATTGTGTGACACCTAGCCCTCCCACATCACGACATATGGGCCATTCATCGGGTGACATGTCACCACTGGGCATCATATGTCGGGACTTTCTCGACATAGTATAACTACGAAACACCTTCGGTGCCCATGATTTATGAAATGATTAACTACATTAATCCTAGTGATTACGGGGTACTTAATTAAGTTAATCCCCAGGATTAGGACTCCTAGCATTTACCACAAGATATACAGTGTATATTTGTCTCTCGTGTGGAATCCAGAAAGGACACATGTCAGACATCAAGACTGTGGCTCTTCCCGGTCTCTTGTACACTAAAACTCCCCGCGGTCCATCGTCTAGGGATTACGAGGTGATTAAGGACTATTAATCATGGGTTTAGGACCCTCATAGATCTACAACTAAGATCTCTCAGTTGGTAGATCTAACAACTAGGGTTCAAAGGCCCCAATTCCAGGCCTCCGTGTCCACTTGGACCCAAGTTTGACACGTGGACTCCCACATGGACTGATGTGGTGTACATGTCATCATCGGGTGTTTGGTTCGTTCATCCAGGTGCAAACACCTATCCACTCGACACTAGTTGGGTGACATCATCTCAGGATCTCGACCACCAAACATCAGGCCATCGGGACTTTCCCAACCCCACATACATATAATATTCCCTCAATATTTGAGATACAATATTTCTTGTTGGAAAGGATCAATAGTGAGGATGTGATGACCCTCAAATTTAACGACTTGGGGTTTAACAAGCCCATTTCGGGGAAAGGGATTGACAAGGTTCCCACACTTAAATCATCAGTGAACCAGGAGTGACAAGTGACACCTCCATGACACCTTGGAAATTGTGTAGGCATAACATGTCATGATGACGTAACTCTCTCTCTCTCTCTCTCTCTCTCTCTCTCTCTCTCTCTCTCTCTCCTCGTGCTTGTGTAACAAGACATGGAACCAGGGGTTGGAACACTAGTCCCCATACATTGACGTATCAGGACTTCCAAAGGATTTATATTTAGAAATATCCTGGGGTCAAATGCTCTGATTCCCTAGGTCGTGAAAACCCCTCCTGGACTTGGTTATGAAATTCAATGGATGAGATCATCTCAGCGTTGTGATCTAACAGTGGGTACTAGTTCATTTTTGGACGGTTGAGATGGACCCTCGTCAGTAGATTGACGACTATTATTCCTCACATGGGTTTACATAGGATTATGATGGGTAAGCAACCCATCTTTGGATGAATGAGATTAACTCTTAGCTTAGGGATCAATGACTCTTGAGTCTTGTCGATTTCATTCAATGTAAATTGAATTATAACTTGATATTTCTGGCTTTAGTATTCCTCCAGCCTCATGTTGCATCATCTTGTTGGGATTTTAACTTAGCTCCCTGAATGGAGCTAGACAAATCCTTGGGTTATAAGTGTGCAATGATTTTTTAAACTTGTTGATTGTTAGTGGATCAACTGGATATATGCCAGATGTTCTTTCTTGTTCGAGAGAAAGGTGGCTCTAGAGGTATGGAAACTTTGATATTCCATTTTTTGCTTATGGCAATCACTTATTGAAACATAGGGAAATATCATTATTGAGTGACACCTAGTTGATTTTAAACATGAACAATGAAATTAATTGGTTTATCATATATCAGGCCATAGAGTTGATATAATCACAGTGAAAGTCATCGATATATTCTTATTGAAAGTGCATGCTAAATTTATTTTGACCTATTTTAGATTGTGTAAAGACCTTATGGTACTTGAGAACTTGACCTTATGGCTCTCTTTGTCCACTCACTTGCTTGTAAGTGATAACATGACCTTCAAGTTGGCTCTGCTTTCCCTGTTTGCTTGTAAGACTATACCAATCGTTTTAGCTCATCTCCTACTTTGTTAGCTAGTTGCACCAACTTTTGTCATGGATATCCACTAGCTCCTATGATCTATTGGGAAAACTATTGGGCAAACTGCAATTAACAAAAAAACATACACGATATTAATACATTACCAACAAGACTATATTTTGATTCCTACGATTTTAAGTGTATTGATTTGAAAGTAAGAAGAGATTAACTATTGTAAATCATAGATTACATCTAGTAGAAACTCCAACTTGTTCATAGTATGGTAATGCTCTTGACTGAATTCTTGCATCTGCGGTGACAAAGGATAGAAACTTTAGCTTGTCTTTGGTAAGGTAATACTTTTGATTCAATTCTTGCATCTGTAGGTATGAATATGAGGTATGAATAGCAGAGCTTAAGTTCAATTCCCAATACATATATAATAGTAAGTTAATGCAAAGATATGAATATTGATGATATGCTTTATACATAACGACCACCAGTAGAATATTTATTAACTTGGATATTTGGCATTGTGCAGGCTGGTGGGGAGGCAGTGGGGCAGTGGTTGTCCTAGACTACTAGAGCTTCCACCATAACATTGTTAGAACTGGAAAAATAGCTTTGACTTCAATCTTTTCAGAACCTACAAAATAGCCACTAAGAAATTTGTATTTTTTAAATCATTTGTTAACTTTGACAATGGAGAAAATAAAATGAGATACACGGACAAATAAAAAATTAAATTATTGAAATTTAATAAATAAGAAAATAAATTTGTTTTTAAAAATAAATCCAATTAATATAAAATTTGGACAAAAATAAAAAAATGTTGCAAATGTGGAAATTAATTAATAAGAGTTCATAACATTTTAACTAGTGACCGAAAACTATAATCCCTAACGAGCGCAGGGACTAATAACATTCCCACACAATATAACTCAGAAAAAGACTAAAAATCTCCCTCATTTAATCATATTAATGTTTCAAAAGTTTGGTTATTATCAATCAGTCGTATTGTACTATGTATACGACGATGGTGCCTATTCATAAGTGTAGTGTAAATGTTCTACTTTTTGGTTGTGATTTTTTTTGTTTGATTTTGGCCGAAATCTGGTGAGAGGAATGGTTGGATCTGCAGATTTGAATGGCTAAGTTTGTATAATCCAAGTGCCTCAAGGGATTTTCAACACATGGAATCCATTTATGCATTTAGAAATACAATTTAAACAACAAAAAATAACGATTTTATCCAGATTTACATCGTTGGATTCAAACCAAAAAAACCCAAAAGGTAGAACTTTTAGCAAACTCCATATTCATATGAAAAGAGCAAATTTACGGGTTATTGGCGAAGACCAGATTCATCTTTAGAATCAGTCACGACTGCGTACATGCTCTTAAAAGAAAGAGGATAAATAACTCTGCGATTTTACTTTTAGTGATTTGAATTGAATATAAAATAGAAATAGTAGAAATAAATGTTTGATACTTATAAAATAAAATGGCGATTTTAATCCCACATGACAAAGTATATCTTATTNTGTGTAACAAGACATGGAACCAGGGGTTGGAACACTAGTCCCCAGACATTGACGTATCAGGACTTCCAAAGGATTTATATTTAGAAATATTCTGGGGTCAAATGCTCTGATTCCCTAGGTCGTGAAAACCCCCTCCTGGACTTGGTTATGAAATTCAATGGATGATATCATCTCAGCGTTGTGATCTAACAGTGGGTACTAGTTCATTTTTGGACGATTGAGATGGACCCTCGTCAGTAGATTGACGACTATTATTCCTCACATGGGTTTACATAGGATTATGATGGGTAAGCAACCCATCTTTGGATGAATGAGATTAACTCTCAGCTTAGGGATCAATGACTCTTGAGTCTTGTCGATTTCATTCAATGTAAATTGAATTATAACTTGAGATTTCCGGCTTTAGTATTCCTCTAGCCTCATGTTGCATCATCTTGTTGGGATTTTAACTTAGCTCCCTGAATGGAGCTAGACAAATCCTTGGGTTATAAGTGTGCAATGTTTTTTTAAACTTGTTGATTGTCAGTGGATCAACTGGATATATGCCAGATGTTCTTTCTTGTTCGAGAGAAAGGTGGCTCTAGAGGTATGGAAACTTTGATATTCCAATTTTTGCTTATGGCAATCACTTATTGAAACATAGGGAAATATCATTATTGAGTGACACCTAGTTGATTTTAAACATGAACAATGAAATTAATTGGTTTATCATATATCAGGCCATAGAGTTGATATAATCACAGTGAAAGTCATCGATATATTCTTATTGAAAGTGCATGCTAAATTTATTTTGACCTATTTTAGATTGTGTAAAGACCTTATGGTACTTGAGAACTTGACCTTATGGCTCTCTTTGTCCACTCACTTGCTTGTAAGTGATAACATGACCTTCAAGTTGGCTCTGCTTTCCCTGTTTGCTTGTAAGACTATACCAATCGTTTTAGCTCATCTCCTACTTTGTTAGCTAGTTGCACCAACTTTTGTCATGGATATCCACTAGCTCCTATGATCTATTGGGAAAACTATTGGGCAAACTGCAATTAACAAAAAAACATACACGATATTAATACATTACCAACAAGACTATATTTTGATTCCTACGATTTTAAGTGTATTGATTTGAAAGTAAGAAGAGATTAACTATTGTAAATCATAGATTACATCTAGTAGAAACTCCAACTTGTTCATAGTATGGTAATGCTCTTGACTGAATTCTTGCATCTGCGGTGACAAAGGATAGAAACTTTAGCTTGTCTTTGGTAAGGTAATACTTTTGATTCAATTCTTGCATCTGTAGGTATGAATATGAGGTATGAATAGCAGAGCTTAAGTTCAATTCCCAATACATATATAATAGTAAGTTAATGCAAAGATATGAATATTGATGATATGCTTTATACATAACGACCACCAGTAGAATATTTATTAACTTGGATATTTGGCATTGTGCAGGCTGGTGGGGAGGCAGTGGGGCAGTGGTTGTCCTAGACTACTAGAGCTTCCACCATAACATTGTTAGAACTGGAAAAATAGCTTTGACTTCAATCTTTTCAGAACCTACAAAATAGCCACTAAGAAATTTGTATTTTTTAAATCATTTGTTAACTTTGACAATGGAGAAAATAAAATGAGATACACGGACAAATAAAAAATTAAATTATTGAAATTTAATAAATAAGAAAATAAATTTGTTTTTAAAAATAAATCCAATTAATATAAAATTTGGACAAAAATAAAAAAATGTTGCAAATGTGGAAATTAATTAATAAGAGTTCATAACATTTTAACTAGTGACCGAAAACTATAATCCCTAACGAGCGCAGGGACTAATAACATTCCCACACAATATAACTCAGAAAAAGACTAAAAATCTCCCTCATTTAATCATATTAATGTTTCAAAAGTTTGGTTATTATCAATCAGTCGTATTGTACTATGTATACGACGATGGTGCCTATTCATAAGTGTAGTGTAAATGTTCTACTTTTTGGTTGTGATTTTTTTTGTTTGATTTTGGCCGAAATCTGGTGAGAGGAATGGTTGGATCTGCAGATTTGAATGGCTAAGTTTGTATAATCCAAGTGCCTCAAGGGATTTTCAACACATGGAATCCATTTATGCATTTAGAAATACAATTTAAACAACAAAAAATAACGATTTTATCCAGATTTACATCGTTGGATTCAAACCAAAAAAACCCAAAAGGTAGAACTTTTAGCAAACTCCATATTCATATGAAAAGAGCAAATTTACGGGTTATTGGCGAAGACCAGATTCATCTTTAGAATCAGTCACGACTGCGTACATGCTCTTAAAAGAAAGAGGATAAATAACTCTGCGATTTTACTTTTAGTGATTTGAATTGAATATAAAATAGAAATAGTAGAAATAAATGTTTGATACTTATAAAATAAAATGGCGATTTTAATCCCACATGACAAAGTATATCTTATT
>JZKD02S0239474.1:0-18460 GCA_000966675.3 Picea glauca | reverse complement strand
GCCCTTTAGTAGCCTAAAATCCTAATGGTTTGGAAACAATCCCAGAGCCCACGGAGTTTTAATGTGCCATCGAAACAATCCTAGAGCCCCCAGAGTTTTAATGTGGTAGTAGAGTTCAAACGTGCAAAACAAGATGAAATTTCTAGTTCTAGTACATCTCGGGTCTGGAATGAAGCCCCCTACTTCATCCTCCATGACATCTTCCTCCTTAATCTCATGAAAAAGACAAGATTCTTCCTCCAAGGCCTGCATGGAAGACTTAGTTCCTATGGAGTAAAAGTCTGAGTAGAATTTGTTGGAAATAGAAATTACAAGTCGATGAGATATTCATGTCTCCATCAATTAGTCAGTCAACATTTCAATAGTTTTTGTCAGTTAGCCCAATTTTCAATCAGTTAGTCTGCAAATGCAAAGTCACACATTTACTCAAAATCAGTCTAAGTCGGTCGATAAGCAATAGAGTTATAAATGGAGCCAATATTTATCTTATTGAGTGAGGTTAACTAGTTGAAGAGTGAGTCGAATTAATTGTAGTCTTTAACGTTGAGACAGTATTACTTCTACAGGAAGTCTCAGTCGGAGTCCATATAAGTTTGAGTCTTAGTTAGTCGATAAGATATGTAGAGAGGTACAATGAACATTCGAGAGGAGTAGCAGAAGTTGAAGGAAGTCAAAAATCCATTGGAGACAAAGCTCATCTCAGTTATTGTATTTTGTATTAACGCGTTGTGACGAAGTTAATATATACCAATTATTTTATTTTTTGACAATTTGTGTGTATTTTGAGCTTCTGTCATATTTTTACGTTTATGTTTTAATCATAGAACAATGTTATTATGCATCCATAAATCATTTTGTTAAGTGTGTTTTCATAGCACACAACAAATCGTGTAGTCTCTGCACTGGGCGATTACTCTTGAGAAATCTATCACGAAGCCTTTGTGGCACACAGTGTTACAAACTACGCTGTGAAGAATAGTATGTGTGTGTGTTTGTTATGAGATATGGTATCAGAGAGGGTTTATCAAAATCAAGTTGATCAAGAGAAGGTTCTATCAGAACAAGTTTATCAGAGAAGCAACTCTATTGGAAAGTGAAATATGGCTTCTACCTCAAATTTGCAACCTCCCACTTTTACAGGAATGAATTATGAGATGTGGTCCTTGACCATGAAGGCATTGTTCTAAGGTCAATATGTATGGGAAATAGTTGAAAATGGTTACGTGGAACCAATAGATCAAGCAACATACAACTCCCTCACACATGTTGAGAAGGATGTCCTAAAAGATCAAATAAAGAAGGATGGAAAGCAGATGTTTTGCATACATAAAGCCATGCATGAGAAAATAATCCCAAGAGTTGCATCAACAAAGAAATCCAAGAAAGCATGAGACATTTTACAAACATATTATCAAATATGGACAAAGTAAAGACTTAAAAACTACAAATTATTAGAAGAGATTTTGAAACTTTGTCAATGAAATATTTAAATTCAGTAGATTCATTTTATACCCATGTCATTGGCCTGATAAATCAGAGTAAGTCTCATGATGAAACCATAGAAGACATAAAATTTGTTGAAAATGTACCTAGGAGTCTTCCTCCAAAGTTTGTTACCCTTGTTGTGACTCTAGAAGACAACAAATACTTGAATTAATTTAGTATAGATGAAATGAAAGCTTCCCTCATTAATCACAAACACAGATTGAATAGATATAGTATGTCATTAGAGAATACATTTTCCACATAGTCATATATAAGGCATGGAAGAGGAAGGGGGAGAGCTATCTCTAGTGGCAGAGGAACAAGTTTTGTCAGAGGTGGACACAGTAACATTCATTTAAATACTGGTGGAAGAGGTCAAAACCCAAATACCAATCAACCAAGTTGTCAAAGAAATGAAAAATCAAACATTCAATGCCATTACTATAAGAAGTAAAGGAATTATGCATATGAGTGTAGAAAGAGATAGTATAATCAAAATAAGCAAGGTTAGGATCAGTCAAATAATGCAAATAACCAAACCAATCGCATGTTTATGGTGCATGGTGAAGTAATTCATATAGTGTCCCCACTTGAATGCAATGTTTCTCGAGCAAGTACTTGTGACATATGGTATTTAGAGTCAAGTTGAAACAACCACATGATGGGAAACATAGAATTGTTTTCCAGTTTCGATAAGTCAGTCCAAACCAAGGTTATACTTGGAACAGATATCCAAGCCATTGTCTTAGGAAAAGAAAGTATAAACATATTAGCAAAGCACTGGGAACAAAAGTTCATGCCTGATGTATATTATGTTTCTGGTTTGAAACATAATCTGATGAGCACAGGACATTTATTACAGAAAGGATACATAATCTACATGGAGGATAATCATTGTGTGATTATGGATAAATGCCCAAGAAATCAACTTATTGCAAGAATCCATATGAGAAGTAACACGAAGTTCCCATTGACATTGAATCCATCTAAGAATAAGAATACAACGCTAGTTATTGATAAAGAAAAAGATGCATAGTTAGACATTGCATTTACAATAGAAGGTGCGTGCAGTTCTAATGAAGAAAATAGTTCTCACGGTATCAAGAAAGGAGAAAGTGGTGCAAAAATGCAGACATCATTTCAGTATGAAGTACATGATGATTCCTCGCTATCACATTTCATATTTGGACATTTTAACTTTGGAGGTCTAAAGCTACTATGCACAATGCATATGTTAAAAGGTTTACCATTGATTGAAAAACCAGAAAGGATATGTGAAGGATGCATATTTGGCAAGCAACATAGAGAATCATTTCAAGTTGGAAAGTATTATAGAGAAAAATCTCCACTATAAATAGTACATGCATACATTTGTGGACCAATGAAAACTCCATCTATAGGAGGTAATACTTATTTTCTGACATTTATTGATGATTTCTCAAGAAAGTCATAGATTTATTTTCTAAATCATAAATATAAAGTATTGGGTTGTTTTTAGAGGTTGAAATCACTAGTAGAAAAGCAAAGTGGTTATTACATCAAGTGTATAAGAACTAACAAAGGAGGAGAATATATCTCAAGAGAATTTTATAAATTTTGTAAAGTTAATGATATCTACAAGCAATTTACTGCGCGATATACACCACAACATAATGGTGCCATAGAGAGAAAGAACAAAACCATAATGGAAATGGCGAGTAGTATGTTGGCAGCAAAACATTTGTCAAATGAGTATTGGGATGAGGCAGTAGAAACTGTAGTTTACATATTGAATAGATGTCTGACAAAGAGTGTGAAGAACAAAGTTCCTCAAGAAGCCTGTACATGATTAAAGCATAATGTGGCGCACTTAATTTTTTTTGGTTGCATCGCATATGCACATGTTCTAGATGAGATGAGAAATAAACTGGACTACAAAGGACATAAATATGTATATGTTGGGTATTATGAAGACACAAAAGAATACAAGTTGTATGATCCTAAATTGCAAGAAAAGTCAGAATCAGTTGTGATGCTCAGTTCGTGGAGAATGAAAAATGAGATGGAAGCATAGTAAAGACAATCAAAATTATTGATGCAATGGAGCATGATGACACAAAAGATGAAATGGTTCAAACACCATGTACAAGTCAGTGCACAGTCTCTTCTATATCTATCTATGTGATGCAAACCACAACGCAGAATACTCCAGTAAGAACAACAAGTGTGCAGCTTACACCTAGAGCGCAACAAACATTAAAAAATAGTTTGAGTAGTTCTACATCTCTAGATCCAAGTTGAGCAATTCTGTTACCAAGGAAGAAAAGAAGTCAATGCGACATCTATAATGAAGAGGCAACATTTTTTTTTTCATTTTTTTCTTTGTTTTCCCAAATAGATGATCCATTAAATTTTGAAGAAGTTGTCAAAGATGATGTATGGGAACAATCCATGGATGAAGAAATCATATGCATAGAGAACAATCAGACATGGAAAATGGTAGATGTACCTCAAGATAAGGATGTGATAAGTTTCAAGTGGATTTATAAAACCAAGGCAAATGCAGAAGGAAATGTGCAAAAGCATAAGACAAGATTAGTTGCAAGAGTTTTTACACAACAACCTGGAATTGATTTCAATGAAACATTTTCACCAGTTGCGAACATGGACACAGTCAGAACTGTGCTATCAATTTCCATGCAATACAAGTGACAAGTTTATCAGATGGATGTAAAATCAACATTTTTGAAGGGAAACTTAGAAGAAGAAGTGTATGCGGAACAACCATAAAGTTATGAGATTCCAAGACTAGAAGATAAAGTATATAAATTGGAGAAAGCAATGTATGGGTTAAACCAAGCTCGCAGAGCTTGGTACAATCAAATAGATTTCTATCTAACATAGAATGGATTTTAGAGAACTGAAAGTGAGCCAACGTTGTACATCAAATCAAATCAACAAGGTAACATGTTAATTGCTTGCTTATATGTAGATAATTTGGTATTTACAGGTGATTTTGGTATAGAAGAATTCAAGTCAATCACGAAGGATTAATTTGAAATGAATAATTTGGGGCTTATGAGATATTTTTTGAGAATTGAAGTTCACGAGTCCAAAACCGGTATGTTTATCTCACATTCTAATCATGCGGATGAAATATTGAAAATATTCAATATGAAAAATTTCAAGGCAGCCCCAACACTTGTAGTTGTCATAACAATATTGTAGTTAAGAAAGGAAGATAAAGGGTCAAAAGTGGATCCCACAGTACTTAAAATACTAGCAGATAGTCTTATGTATCTAACAACGACAATACCTAATTTCAAGGTTCATGGAGACTCCAAAAGAATCACATTGGAACGAAGGAAAGAGAATCCTGAGATATGTGAATGGAACAAAATATTTTGGTATTAGATATTCTACCTCAGAAGATTTCATACTTATCAGACACACTGACAGTGATTGTGGAGGCAACATAGGTGACATGAAAAGTACCTCTTGGTACACATTTAATTTTGGAATAGGTATAGTATCATGGGAATCAAGGAAACATGCCATTGTGACTCTTTCTTCAGTAGAAGTAGAGTACGCCGCAACTACAAGAACAACTTTTTAAGAATTTTGGAAGAGAATAATGTTAAAAGATTTGTTGCAGGAATAAAATGAACCCACAACAGTATTTTGTGACAACAATTTAGACATCTTGTTATCAGATAACCATGTGTTTCACAATAAAACTAAGCACATAGATACAAGGTATCATTTTATCAGAGAATTGATGAATAAAAAAATATTTGTTTAGAGTTTTGCAGGTCAAAAGAACAAGTTGCAGATATTTTTACAAAATCTTTAGCAAGATATGCATTTCATCATCTATGCAGTAGCATGAGAGTTTGTGCAGTAACAGATGAGTGACAGTAAATGAAAATCCAATTTTTTGATGTAAAATTTTGTAATCCCACCTACTTATAATTAAGGGGGAGTGTTGGAAATAGCAATTACAAGTTGGTGAGATCTTCACGTCTCTGTTGATTCGTCAGTCAGTCAATCTATCAATAGTTTTTGTCAATCATCTGGATTGTTAGTCAGTCTGTATGTGAGTCTGCAAATTCAAAGTCTCGTGTTTACTCAAACTTAGTCTAATTCAGTTGACAAGCAATAGAGTTATAAATGGAGCTGATATTTATCTTCTCGAGTTTAGTTACGTAGTTTAAGGGTCAGTCGAATTAATTGTATTCATTAATGTTGAGACAATCTTACTTCTACAGAAAGTCTCAGTCGGAGTCCATATAAGTCCAAGTCTTATTTAGTCGATAAGAGATGCAGAGAGGTAGAGTGAATAGTCAAGAGGAGCAACATAAGATGAAGGAAGTCAAATAATCCATTTGAGTTGAAGCTCATCTCAGTTATTGAATTTTGTATATACCAAGTAATTTGTGTGTTGACAATTCGTCTGTATTTTGAGCTTCTGTTATATTTTTAATTTATGTGCTAAGCATAACACTGTGTTATTTTTCATCCATAAATCATTTCAGTAACTGTGTTTTCATTGTCTAGTTACAAACTACACTACGCAAAATAGTCTATATGTGTTGTCGTTCTGAGATCTCTATTATCATGACACTCTCGACAACGAAAAAAACCTGCTCCTAAGGGGAAACCAAGCCAATAAGTTGTTCATGAGTTTTAAAGGCTGTAAAATATCTAACTGAAAATGTTTATACTTCTGTCTAACTATGGCTAGCTTGTAGATGTGTGAGTAACATAGAAAAAAAGAAAAACTGAAACCAAAATTGTTTCCATCAATTATCATGACAAACCTCTCGGTGAGTAGCATTTTGTCATCCATAAGAGAATATCCATAGTGTAGGCGTTTTTAATCTCCATATCCATAATATAATCATTTTTAATTTCGAAATCTTCAACGAGACCCTTTAGCAACCTGAAATCTTAATGCTTTTGCGTCAATCCAAGAGCCCCCAGAGTTTTAATGTTCCATGGCAACAATCCTAGAGCCCTCGGAGATTTAATGTGCCATGGCAACAATCCCAGATCCCCCAGAGTTTTAATGTGCCAGGAGAGTTCAATTGTACGAAAGAAGATGAAATTTCTAGTTCTAGTACATCCCGAGTTTGGAATCAAGTGATAAATTGTGAAGCAAGAAATGCAGCGAGAAAGAATAGGACAAAAAACAGTATATTAGTATATAAGAAGAACAGTACAAAACGAGTACATGAAGAAGTTCTGAAGTAGTGAAGTTCTATGCAAAGGGAAATAGTTGAGCTAAATAGGCTCAAACAAAACAAGAATAGAAAGTACAGCTGGCCAAGACAACTGGCAGTGTACAGTCAGCCTGTTGAGGTTACATTATATTTAACACTCCCTCTTAAACTCAATAGTTACAAACATCAGCACTGATTATGCCTAAGTGGTGTCTCTGAAAATCAAAAATAGATTTTCCTAATGGCTTTGTAAAGATATCAGCAAGTTGATCTCGAGAACCACAGGATTGTAGTGCAATATCACCATTATTGACTAGCTCGCGTATGAAATGAAAACGAGTGTCGATGTGTTTTCTTTTCTTGTGAAACACATGATTTTTGGATAAAGCAATTGCTGAAGTATTATCACAAAAAATAGGAGTTGGATCATTTTCTGTATGTGACATATCTTTCAATATTCTTCTCAGCCACACAGCTTCACAAGAACTTGAGGTAGCGACGACATACTCAGCCTCTGCAGAAGATATTGAAACAATTGGCTGCTTCTTTGATGTCCATGAGATCAGGTTCATGCTCAGTTGAAAAACATGTCCATATGTGATTTTTTTGTCATCTAGGCTACCTACAAAATCACTGTCTGTGTAACCAGAAAGTTGATTAATATCATATTTAGTGTACCATAAGCCGAAATTGAGAGTTCTTGCAACATATCTCAGAATTCGTTTCACCAGTTTTCGATGATAATCTTTGGGGGATTCCATGAATCTGGAAACAAGGTTGGTTGCATACATAATCTCAGGCCTAGTTGCTGTAAGATACAACAAACTGCCTACTAAAATTTTGTATAGGGTAGATTCCATTGTAGGGCCTTCATCTTTCTTGCTCAATTTTGTGCCTACTGGTAAGGGGGTTTCTGCTGGATTGCATTCTTCCATGCGAAATATTTTGAGGATGTCTGCTGCATACTTTTGCTGACAGACAAAAATGCCTTTGGTTGATTGAGCAACCTCAATCCCTAAAAAATATTTCATTATGCCAAGATCTTTCATCTCAAACTCAGATTAAATGGCATGTTTAAAATTTGTTAACTCAATATTTCCCGTATAGATCATGTCATCAACATATAAACATACAATCAAAATTTTACCGTGCTGATCTGATTTGGTGTAAAGAGTTGGCTCATTTTGACTTCTGCTGAAACCACTTTGGATCGGGTAAGTGTCAATTCCGTTGTACCAAGCTCTTGGAGCTTTCTTTAAGCCATACAAGTCTTTCTTCAACCGATATACTTTGGCTGGCTACTCTTGGACTTCAAATCTAGGTGGCTGATCAACATAAACTTCTTCTTCTAAGAAAACATTCAGGAATGCTGACTTGACATCGATCTGGTATACTTGTCATTTGTGTTGGGCTACTATGGCCAATAGAGTCCTTATAGTGTCTAATCTTGCTACTGGAGCAAAAGTTTCACCATAATCAATACCAAGTTGTTGTGAGAATCCTTTGGCAACAAGTCTTGCCTTGTGTTTTTTGATTTGTCCTTTTTCATTGAGTTTAGTTTTGTAAACCCACTTGACACCAATACTCTTCTTGTGACTTGGCAAATCAACAAGATCCCATGTCTTGTTCTTCTCAATGGAGTCAATTTCTTGGTTCATGGCTTGAACCCAATGTGGCTCCTTAGTTGTTTCCTTAAAAGATGTAGGTTGACATGACATTAAAGCAAAAAGATTGTGTTGTTCAAACTCATCCAACTGCTGCTGGATTTCTCTCAAACTTTGAGTTCTCTGATTTTGTGGTTCAGATAATGATTCTTTGCTGGAAGTTGAGTTATCCTAAGAATTTCCAGGTTTTCTTTGTACTTGCAATCTTGGAAGAATAGTTTGAGGTATTTGCTGTCTTGAATTTTCTGTGTTTTCAGAACTTGGCAGCAATGGATTTTGATTGTCCATTTGCTGATTTTCTGAATCATTCCAGAATTGATTTTCCAGAAATTTTACATCTCTGCTGAGAATTAGTTTCTTAGAGATTGGATTGTAAAGCCTATAAGCTTTAGATGTTTCATTATATCCAGTGAAAGTACATTTCTCACTTTTGTTATCAAGTTTCTTCCTTAATTCGAAAGGTATGTGAGCATATGCTATGCATCTGAATGTCCTTAGATGCGCAACATTGAGCTTTGTCCCATTCCATGCTTCTTGAGGGACTTTTATCTTTAGTTTGGTGGTTGGAGATCTATTCAAAAGATAAACTAAGCATGCTACTGCTTCAGCCCAAAAAGTATTTGACAAACTTTTCTCTTTAAGAAGTGTTCTTGCCATATTCATTATTGTCTGATTTTTCCTTTTAGCTACTCCATTCTGTTGTGGAGCATACCTAGTTGTTGTTTGCATGATAATGCCTTGTGATTTGTAGAAATTTAAAAATTATCTGGAGTTGTATTCTCCTCCTCCATCTGACCTAAGTTCTTTGATATATTTGCCACTCTGTTTTTCAGCTTCTGCCTTGAATTCTTTGAATTTTGCAAAAGTTTCAGACTTGTGTCTGAGAAAATAGATCCATATTTTTCTGCTGAAATCATCAATAAACATTAGAAAGTAAAAGCTACCACCTATTGACTCTGTTTGCATTGGTCCACATAAGTCAGTGTGAACAAGTTCAAGATGTTGTTTGGCTTGAGTGGAAGACTGTGGAAAACTAGTTCTCTTATGTTTTCCAAGTATGCAAGACTCACATGGGGGAATTTGCTCTTTAAAGATAGGAAGACCTTTGACCATGGAGTTCTTCTAAAGAAGACTTAGACTATTAAATGGAGGATGTCAAAATCTTGTATGCCAAACCATAGTTTCATTTAGGGTGGATGCACTTTGTGAATATGATTGAATTAGATTTGTAGTTCTGAGGGTAAGGGGAAACATCCTATTTTGAGTCATGTGGATTTCAGAAATCAATTTTCTGCTTTGGATTTTGTCATATATCTTGCAATATGCTCCCTCAAAAAGTACCTTATATCCATGTTCAATGAGCTATCCTACACTTAGAAAATTATGTTTCAGATCTGGAACATGATAGACATTGTTTATGTCTTTCTTTACATTCTGTTTAGTAAGAATAAGAACAATTCTTTTTCCTTGAACTTTGACTAAGTAATCATTTCCAAGTGTAATATCAGATGAGATTGAAGAATCAATGCATAAAGTAAGTATTTTTTAGCTATCATGTGATTGTTGCATCCACTGTCTAGCAACCAGATATCTTTAGGTTGTTGTTCAGTCTTGTGGCATGAAAGAAACATCCCTCCTGAGTTTTCTCTTGTGTGATTTGACACATGTGCTCTGCCTGAGAGTTGATCTGCTTGCTTCTTCCTGCAATCAGATTCATAGTGCCCATACTTTTTGTAGTAATAGCATTGTATGCTTGTTTTGTCATTTGATCTTCTCCCTCTACCTCTTTGAGGCTGGAAATTTTGATGTTGATTTTGTTGTTGATGTCTTTGACCTTGGAAATTTTGATTTGAATATTGTTGTCTGTTACCTCCACTAGAGTGAGGGTTACTTTGATTGCTCCCTCTTCCTTGGTGACCTCTTCTTCTTCCTCTACCTCTCCCTCTGCTAAAGGAAAATTGAGTTTTGAAAGCATTGGAGATTGACTCATCTGTGAGATGCAGTCTGGTCTCATGTGTCACTAGAGAACCAATTAATTCATCTTTTGAAAAACTTGACAGATCCTTGGATTCAAGGATTGTTGTTACAACCATTTCAAATTTCTTTGGTAAATTTCTGAGGATTTTCTCAACAATTCGTTGATAAGTGATGGTTTCACCAGTCAGTCTGATCTGGTTCACGACGCCCATGACTCTGGTCATGAACTGATCCACATTTTCAGAATATGTCATCTTTAGAGTCTCGAATTGCATCCTCAAGGTCTGCAGTTTAACTTTTTTGACCTTGTCATTTCCTTGGTAGGAAGTTTTAAGGATGTCCCACGCTTGTTTTGAAGTACCAAAGCCTGTGATTTTTGAAAAAATAGAGTCATCCACAGAATTTTGAATCCAGAATTTAGCTTTATTTTCTCTGTTTCTCTGAGTTTCCTGAGCAATTATCTGTTGATTAGTCATGGCAGACAGGTCTATTGGATCTGGTTCCACATATCCATGATCCACTGGATCCCAACACTTGTGTGCTTGGAAGAAGGATCTCATCCGAAGAGACCAGAAATCATAGTTCTTTCCAAGAAGAATCGGACCCTGTGTTGGTCCTAAATTGCTAGACGTCGCCATCTTTTAAGGAATTCCGCAAAACAGAAAAAAAATTCTTACTTACCTGTCTCCTGCGTGTAATTTGCAGTGGTTTCGGAACTCCGTTAGATGAGACCTTTGAACTCTCCAACTTCCGACTGCTGAAATGTCGATTGGCGATGAGAGCTTATCGGCCTTGAATTGGCCCTTAGTCTCTGATCAATGTGACCACACGCCTAAAGGTTAAAGCGCTACGGGATTTTCCGGTTCTTTGTCCTCTTGAATCCCCGATCATTGATTTACCGATTTCTTGATATGGCTTTTCTTTCCTTAGCCCCTCCTGGCTATGCCCTAGTCCATGTGACCAGTTCTCACAAGACCGCGGCCTTATCTTTCTTTCGGGGTTTTTTGGCTTCGAAATCCCGATGTGCTCTAACTTCAGTTAGCCCTCTGGGCTAGACTCGTGGTCCATGCGACCTTGCCTTATATGACCACAGTCATACCTCTTTTCCAGGATTCGGGGTTTCGAATGTCGAAATGTATTGGATCTCTTGTCCACAGAATCCCCAATCTCTCGAACCCCGATATCCCGATAGATGACTTTTCCTTTCGGGAAATTTATCGAATGCTTTGATCTCCTCCACACGTCCTCCTATGATGGATGGTCCTGATCTCTTATCGCAATTTTGAGACTTCAAATGCTTCAGATGTCTCATTTTTAGGATTCACGATTTTCCAACTCCCGTAATGCCGATGGACTTTCCTATCATGATTTTTTTTCGAAGGCCTCAATTTACGCCACGTGTCCCAAAAGATGGATGACTCAAGTATTCTTCGGGGGTTTCACTGTGGAGATTCCCGATCCCTCGTTTTGACGAGATGACGTTAGCTGGGCCCCATAATGGAGCTTTTCCTCCTTTTGAGATTTCAGACTTCATGAAATGCCGAATCCCGATATGTCGATGGCCCTTTCCTTTCAAGACTTTCCCCAAAGGCCTAGATTGTTGCCACATGTCTCCTCAACATTGACGGTCCTTGTCGTTTCGCGATTTTGCGACTTGGGACTCCAAATCCTCTGTCAACTTGAAACCCTAGTAGCTGAGATGCTGACGGTTTCCTTGATCTTCGCCACATGTCCGAACGAATGGATAGTTGTGATCTTTTCGGAATTTCGGGACTTTCGCCGTGGAGTGTCATGACTCTTCGTCAATAAGACCTCCGATATCCCGAACTCCAAAGTGATGAAATGATGGCACTTGGATCTGCTGCCACCTGTCCTCTGAGATGGACGACTCACAATCCTCTCGGGATTTCACGATTTGTGATGTCGGGATTTCGCGTATCGGGGTTTTGGAGAGAAGTCTCCTTCGTTCGTCCAACTCTTGATCCCCGATTTTGCGATTGGATCAGATTGATGGCTCATGATCTATCTCAATCCAATGGTCCAGAATAACTCGTGATTTCGCGATTCGCGAATTCTCACAACAGTCTTATGACCTTTACACCTTGCGAGTCAGCGAAATGTCGAGATCTCACCACGTGTCTCTTGATGGACAATCCAGATGATTTCGTGACTTCGTAAGTTGAATTTATCTTGTGCGCTCCAGAGGAATAAACCTCATGCACTTTCTCATGGATCCAACGACTGTCGGTCCTCTGCGCAAGATCTAACGGCTGAAATTCTTTCACCTTTTCCGCGCTCTCCTCATCCCTTCTGAACTGGTTTTCCACCTTGGATCTGTTTGTAGGACAAATATTATGGCTGCGGCGGTTGTTCTTTGAACCTGAGATGCGTTCTTTATTGCCTTTGAAAGAATTTCACGAGTTCTTTGTTCTCTGCTGCAATATTTGACAGATTTGAGTGATTTCTGAAATTCCCTAAACGCTTCTTCTTTCTGCAACTATCTTTCAGGAATTTGAACAAATGCTTTGAATTATTCAAGAGTTCCTAACTCCTGCAGCTCTTCTTCGTGAATCTTTGATGATTCTTTGAAAATTGAACAAGAATCTTTACTATCTCTTCCTTCTTAGTATATGATTCCTTCTCGTGTTTCTTCTCCTTGAATCTTTCGAGCGTAGTACGCTCTGCGACCTCGCATGAGCTTCTTACGCTGATCTTTTGAGCATATGAGCGGACAACTTCCTCGTGGACGTTTCCTGCGAGGATCTTTCAAGAGTATGACAGACAGCTCTCCAAGCCTTGTGAAAATTCTATGTCGAATGCTCTCAAGAACCGTGTAAGCTCTGCGCTGTTTTGAGGATCGTGTTTCTCTCTAGCCTGTGTGAAGAGGCTTACTACTATTGCTCTGATACCATGATAAATTGTGAAGCAAGAAATGCAGAGAGAAAGAATAGGACAGAAAATAATATATTAGAATATAAGAAGAAGAGTACAAAATGAGTACATGAAGAAGTTCTGAAGTAGTGAAGTTCTATGCAAAGGGAAATAGCTGAGCGAAATAGTCTCAAGAAAAACAAGAATAGAAAGTACAGCTGGCCAGGACAGCTGGCAGTGTACAGTCAGCCTGTTGAGGTTACATTATATTTAACATCAAGCCCCCTAGTTCATCCTCCACCTCATCTGCCTCCTTAAACTCACGAACACGACGAGCTTCTTCCTCCAGGGCCTGCATGGTAGACTTAGCTTCTGCGGAGACAGTGAGAGTAGAATTCAGCTACAACTTTGACAGCTTTAGCAGCTCAGGATTGGGTAACTGCTGGATGACTAGGTTTCATTCCACAGTTTGCCATAATACCAGGAGTAGACAGAGGGAGAAGGCTAAACAAAGCAGGCGGGAAAATGAAAAGAGAGACCATGCTAACTAACACCGTAACAACAAAGAGCCAATGCCTTCTTAAAATGATCCTCCAAGTCGGCTCCACATTCTCCTTGCTTTTTTTATGCAACCTCTTCATCGGAGACAGATGGATAAAAGCCTGACTTTGCAACGTCCTCAGCTTGTGATCACGAATCGAACTGGAGCGTCCTTACCCACTTGCTTAGTAGAGGAGGAGGTATAGAGAAAACTCTAGTTTCTTCATTTCCCCTTTCTTCATAAATCACCTGCTTCAGCGCGTAATGGCCCGGGTTCATCATTTTCTCTTTATGACGGACATAGCCCATCTGAAGGTGACCTTCGATTGCAGTGGGGACGTTAAAAGGAGTAATAGCAACATCATTTCCCAAGTCATCGTCACCTGAGGCTACTTGCAGTCTTAAATATCGGCGTACTTTAGAAGGGATGTGGGTGTAATGCAAGGTGGCGGCCACCTTTTCCCTCAGGGGTGGGCGTTGGCCTACACGCATCCACCATTTCTCTGGGCGATCTAGACAACACCCCATACGGGAAAAAAAGAGTGTATTATGGAGTTTATTGAAGTAGACTATTTTTTTCTTTGCATCATTACTCTTTTATTAGTTTACTTCAACTATGTGGACTCTATATGGTCATTGGCCTATCGCCATTAACGAAAATGTTGTTAGAGGCTAAGATATTTGTTTAAAAAATTTAGCAGAATATAATGATAAGTCCTTAAGGAAAGAAAAGAGGTTAGCTTAAATAGTCATCATCAATATTGCTGGTTCTCCGTTAGTAGTATGTTAGTAGAAAATGACATGAAAATACCCCATTAATAGTTGTAGTTTATATTGTAATGAAATTTTTAACACTTAAAAAAACACACTTTTTGAGGAATTTCACCGTGTTTGACATGGACATGTCATAATAACATTTCTGATTTCACTTTAGGTTGAAAGTTTTTCTATTGAAGAAAGTTATGACCTATGTTATCTTTAATGGGTGGACTTTCTAATCCTTCTTATTTAATTATGGATTTTCCTTAGCACATTTCTTGTTGCAATTTTGACAACAATTAAAGGAAGTTACGATAAAAGTCCAAATTTAGTTATGGTAAATATTTGGTGGTTCGTGAACCAATGTAACAGAGGAAGTTATTGAACTAATATAACGATGTAAGTTTTTGTATATATATATATATATATGAAGCCCCGAAAGGAATTTGTAATTTTCTAAGCTTGTTGAATAATAATATATCGATACCTGACTAAGTGTCACGGTTTTACTAGGTAAATTATTTATGCATTATGAATGTATTCTTGCTAATTTATTTCTCATCAATTTGTTTTGTTGCACTTAGTATATTCTTCCTCTCAAAATCAACAAGTAGTATCAAATCTCTAGGAGAAGGAGAAGGAGAGTGCAGTCACTGGAAATCTCTGGGGAGAGAAGGAAACAANAATTTATTTCTCATCAATTTGTTTTGTTGCACTTAGTATATTATTCCTCTCAAAATCAACAAGTAGTATCAAAGCTCTAGGAGAAGGAGAAGGAGAGTGAAGTCACTGGAAATCTCTGGGGAGAGAAGGAAACAATTTGGTTGTTGGTCATTTGCATAGAGAAGATATGAGACAAATTTTATTGAGTCGTGGATATGAAGATCCTGTTTCTTTGGTAGAAACCCTAGCTGATGAGCAACAAAGACCGCCCACATGGATATTTGGAGTTGCGGTCATGTTTTTGGGTAAAAAAACTAGCCAACAAGCAACAAAGAACCATGCGTAGATTTGAAGTCACTTAGAGTCACGATAGGGAAAGAAGAAGAATTTGTGGAAGGTATTTTGTCTGGTGGAGGAAGTGAAATGATTGGAAGTAGAGTTTAACCAATGAGACATAGATCTAAATTCATTCGAGGTAGAGCCGTCTATTTTTTTTAAATAACTTGTGGAGGGCGCCGATTGAAAAAACCTGTGGAGTGGATCAATTTGTTGGAAAAATTGATTGAGTGAAATCCAATCCATGTGTAGGAGGCCACATATGTTCCCTAGTTTGTGAGATATGTGTAGGAGGTCATGGAAGTTGAGTTTCAAACCCCTTTCCTTGTGAGCCATGTGAAGGAGGCTTGATTTTTGGTGAAGGTAAATATATTTCCAAAACAATTTGGAGTTGTGAAATGTCTCACAAGTCAAATAATTTAATTTGCTTGTGTTAAAAGGATTTTGGTGTTTATTCCTATGGAGAAAGTCTAGAATGTTAGATTTGAGGTGGAGAAATTTAATGGGAAAAATAACATGGAGTTATGGAATCTCAAGATGTGGGATCTGCATAATACATTGGAAAGAAAGAAAAAGAGATCGGTGGGTACGACATACGAGGACTAGGAAGATATGGATGCAAGAGCTCTCGGTACCATTTGGTTGTGTATGGTAGATGATGTTCTATTCAATATCATTGGAGAATAAACAACAATGGGTTTATGAAACAAAATGGAGGCCCTTTATATGACGAAATCATTGACTAAATGAATCTACTTGAATATGCAACTGTACAATCTATGCATGAAAGAAAGTACCAAAATCATTATATTCCAGTTAGATAGTATGGATGTAAAAATTGATGAGAAAGATAAGCGAGTCACATTATTGTGTTGATTTCCTAAATCTTGGGATCACCTATTTACATCCATTATATTTAGTACAGGTGATTCTCTTGACTATGATTATATTTTGGGCACATTTTTTTTTAAGGAGGCGTGGAGGAAATCTAGTATAGAAACCTCCACACCATAAGAAATGGTGGCTAGAGTTCGTTCCACAAAAATGGAGGAGTATTTGAGTGGAATATCCAATTCTATGTCAAAAGGAAGAAAGGGTAAGGGGAAATTATGGTACTACAAAAAATCAAGGCATCTCAAGAAAGATTGTTGAAAGTTACATGAATCTAGTCAAATCATGTGTATGTATGATTCATGAAGTCTTAACAATTTGCAACATCTCACAATTTTCTGAAGAGTGGTTATTAGATTCTGGTGCTTCATACCATTTTTGTCCACATCATAATTGGTTTTCTACATAACAAGTGGTTGATGGTGGTATTTTTGTTATGGGAAACAATGTTTCTTGTAATACTATTGGGATTGGCAGTATTAGGATTGATATGTTTGATAAATGAGCAAGGATGTCAACAGATGTAATACACGTACATGAACTCAAAAAGAATTTAATTTCTTTAGGAGTTTTGGATTCCAAAGGTTAAAAATTTGTAGGTCAAGGTGGAGCACTGAAATTGTCCAAGGGAAGTGTGGCAGTAATGAAGGCAACAAAGATTGGTAATCTTTACAAGTTGGAAGGGAATACTGAAATAAGTGAAGTAGTGGTGGTATCTAAGTAATAAAGTGCATCTACCTGTTTATGGCGTGATTGACTTGGCCATATGAGCAAAAAAGGGTTGGGGATGTAGGTACTGGTAAACAGTAAGTTACTTCCAGACTTACAATATTTGAATTTATAAAAGTTTTATACCTTTTTTTATTATAGTGATGGAGTTAACGTATGTATATTGTGGGATCCTACTAACCACAAAAACATCACTAGAAGATATATGTACATTAACCAATCAAAATTTTATCAATATCACAAAGGGATATTTGTATCAAACTTATGGAATCATTCTTTCTCCTAAAGTTACCCAAGCAATGTTTTAATATGTTTGAGTCCTTCCCGGTGATCCAAAATTTCATAAGAATTGAATATAACCATTATGTTTACTTTGAAAGTTTGGAAAATTGTACATTCATTATCTCGGTATTGTATGTTGATAATATGCTTGTTGAAAGCATAAGTATGGTTAAGATCGGTATGTTAAAGGCTCAATTCTCGAGGATATTTCAGAACAAGGATCTAGGGGTATAAAAACAAATATTAGGCATAAAAGTACACACAGATGGGAAAAATGGTAAGTTGTGGTTATCACAACATAAGTCTATGGAAAATATATCAACAAGGTTCAGTATAATTATTGCTATTGGTAGTTTGATGTATGCAATGGTGTACACTTGATAGGATATTTCCCATGAATTGGGAGTATTGAGAAGGTACATGTCAACACCTGGGAAAGAGTACTAGACTATTGTAAACACAATGTCCAGTTACTTTCATGGCACAACAAAGTAAGCAATCCATTATCAAGGAAAACCTAAAACTAATAAGGAAGTGAATGTACATGGCTTTGTTGATGTTGAATCAGATGTACATCTTGACTGAATAAGGTTGATCACTGGATATTTGTTTAGAATGTTCATTGGATAAATTAGTTTGATGAGTAAGAAATAGGACTTTGTATCCTTATGGACAATAAAAGATGAATACATGGCAACCACCCATGCAAGAAAATAAGAAATATGTTTGCATAGATTTTGCTCATGGATTGGGTTTAAGCAACCAGCTATAAGGATGAATTGCAGCAATTAGATTGCAATTTTATTGGAAAAGAACCCAACTTACCATTCCAAGATGAAGGGTGAGTGCAATAAGTTGGTGGCTGAAAAAGTGGCAAGGGGTCTGCAGGAGCACGCACTCGCAGGAATGCATGCACGATTCTAGGAACATGCATGTGTTCTTTATGTGGTAGGTTCGGTGAACCATGAACCTCCACTCACCAAGCCACGTAGGAAAATTTCCAATAATGCATGCATGTTCTCAAGTACACATGCATGTTCTCAAGAATGCATGTGCGTTCCT
>JZKD02S0239473.1:274405-294319 GCA_000966675.3 Picea glauca | reverse complement strand
GAAGATCCTTCTAGAAGCGAAAGCTTCTATTAGGTCTTCTTACATCCGCCTTATTCTATTTTATTGAAAGGCCTTATTAATATTGACGTTTATTACATCCGAATATATTGTTCTATTATGTGCGGGTCAGGACCCTAACAGTCAAGCACACTTTTGAGGTGGGGGACTTGGTATTTTTGAGATTAGAGCGACACAAATAGTCTTCACTAAACAAAAGTGGTGCTGAAAAACTTAAACAACGCTTTTATGGTCCCTACAGGGTGGTTCGAAAAGTGGGGGAAGTAGCTTATGAGCTGGAGTTGTCCGAAGGAAATAAGATCCATAATGTATTCCATGTTTTGTGCCTCAAGAATGCATTAGGACATGTTACTTCGACAAATTTACCCCCATTGGATGAGGAGGGACAATTGGTGTTGGTTCCTAAGGAGGTTCACGAGGTTAGGGAGAGGAGATTGAGAAACATGGTGATCTAAGAGTAGTGCATCAGGTGGAGAGATTTACCATTGGAGGATGCCACGTGGGAAGGCGATGAGATCTTGTAGAATCCCAATTTACATTTGCTTGAGGACAAGAAGATGATGATACATGGTTTTGAATAAGAAGATGATCAAGAACAAGTACCCTGTTCCCAGGATCGATGAGCTTTTGGATGAGTTGCATGGAGCAATGTATTTTTCAAAGATAGATCTTTGATCTAAATATTATCATATCAGAGTCTGGGAGCAAGATGTAAAGAAGACTGCTTTCAGGGGCCACTATGGGCATTATGAGTTCCTGGTCATGCCATTTGGATTGACCATCACACCGACGACATTCCAGTCTTGCATGAATCACATTTTCAACAAGCAACTGTGGAAATTTTTATTGGTGTTCTTCGACGATTTTCTTATATACAGTAGGACATGGGAGGAACACTTGGAGCATCTGGATGAGATTTTGGGCATCATGGAGGAGTAGTCATCGTATGCTAAGGAGTCGAAATATGAGTTCGGCATGACAAAGATCTTATACTTGGGCCATGTGATCAGTGCACAGGTGGTACAAGTGCACATGGAGAAGATCCATGCCATACTAGATTGGCCATCGCCCAATGGAGAGTTGCATGGATTATTTGGGATATGTAGCTACTACCAACGGTTTGTAAAGGGATTCTCACAGTTGAGTGCACAATTCACAAATCTCACGAAGAAAGGGGCATTCATGTGGATAGAGGAAGCCCATAATACATTCGACAAACTCAAGGAAGTGATGAGCATTTGCCTAGTTCTAGCACTTCATGATTACACGAGGCCTTTTATGCTTGAGTGTGATGCATTGGGTGGGGTTATTGGAGCAATTCTGATGCAACATAGACATCCGATAGCATACGAGAGTAGGAAACTCACAAAGTCAAAGAGGCTCTATTCCATCTATACGACAAGGAAATGCTCGCCATCATGCATGCTTTAGGAAAATTCAAACAGTGCTTGGTAGATACTTCATAGATGCTAACTTTATTAAAATAGTCTTTAAACCCTGGAGTATGCCCTAAAATTACTTTTGATTGACTAAGATCTCTCTTTTATTGGACATAAGGAAGTAGGCTCACGATCCAAGACCTAGAGGTATTTGGCATGAGTGGAAGTATGCTCATTTGTGGACCACTAGCAGGTTGTTTCAAGTGGCCAGATTTTGTCTACACACAATGATGTAGCTCAATGCAGAAGGAAACAAGGGTGCAAAATACATGTCCTACACTATAATCAATGAGAAAAAAATGTGCAAAAATTTAATAAAAACAGTTGCAGTAATAAACAACATAGAAACATAGAACAATTAAACAATGATTTCTCGGGGAAAACCATTTCGGGAGAAAAAACCCGCACTCTAAATCACACAATGTATTATTCAAGAACTAAATGGTTGCAATACATGTGCTTAATAAGAGTGTTCAACGATAAGATAAGGGTTTAAAAGAAATTTTGGTCACATAACCCCAACACTAAATAATAGGCATAAATAAAACTATAAACTATTTATGGTTTTCAAATTATACACGCTGAAAACCACCATCAATTAATTGGCCATTTATTTATGCCTAACATTCATTGTCTGTTAGTGATCTGCATTTATTCTGTGCCACTACTCAATAGTTATTCTCTACCACTACTCTACATTTATTCGTTGTTGTAGCTTAGTGTTTATTCTCTGCACTCCTACATGATTGCAAGATGTATGACACATATGTCCCAACATTCTCCCACTTGTCATATACCTTGCAATTGTATAAGAGAAAATGCATCAAACTAAACGTTAATTCCTAGGGGCCATAAGGCCATAGATTCATAAAACCACTTTAATTTGCTTGTGTTCATTGGTTTCATCAATGCATCTGCAATGTTCTATAAAATGTCAACTTTCTCTAGTATCACCTTTCCATCCTCTACCATGTCCTTAACGAAATGGTACTAGATGTTTATATGTTTTGTTTTCACATGAAAGGTGGAGTTCTTAGCTAAACAAATGACACTGTTACTATCACTTTGAACTATAATAACTCTCTGACTTAGCCCTAGTTATGAATATAGTTTCATAAGCTAAATGGCCTTTTTATAGGCACGAGTAGTTGCCATATACTCTGTTTTTCAGTGGGCAAAACCATAGCTTGTCGCTTGTTCATACAACTTATTGTTCCACCAAACAATTGAAACACATATTCACTCATTGATCTTCTTCTATCTATATCCTCTACCAATCATAATCCATGTAACCCTGTATATCCATTGAGTGTGGATCCCCTGAAACATCACTATGATAGAAAATGAAATAGTCAGAAGTACTCCAATGAATACCCTCTTCAATGTAATCCAATGTTCATGTCTAGGATTAGACATGAATTGACCTAAGACTCCCACTACTTGGGCAATGTATAGTGTTGTACAGTCCATAACATACATCAAACTGCCAATTGCTCTAGGATAAGAAACAAATTTTATATTCTCCATCTATGTGGGTGTTGTAGGACATTACTCAATTGAAAGCTCAGTTTCCATAGAAGTTAGAACACTCAATGGTTTGCAATCTACTATGTGAAAATGTCGTAGCATAGAGTGTACATACTTATTTTGACTCTACCAAAACTTTCTATTTTCTTTATTTTTCATAATTTTCATCCTTAAGATATATTTTGCAAATGCTAAGTACTTTGTATCAATTTGTGTTGAAAGTTGAGACATCAAATTATAAATCACATCCTTATTATTACCATATCATCTACAGATAGAGTCATAATAAGATAATGACCACTATCATGTTTATAATACATATAGTGATTTGATTTGGATCTTAGAAATTCCAATCTCAACATAAAAGAATCAAACTTTTGGTACCATATGTTACGAGTCTACTTGAGATCATATAGAAACTTTTTTTATTTACAAGCCAATGATTCTTTACCCGTTTCAACATAGTGCTCTAGTTTTGTCATGTAGATCTCTTGCTTCAAGTCACTTCAAGTCACCATGTAGGAACATTGTTTTCACATCCACCTGTTCTATTTTTAAATAAAAAATGGTTACCGATAATATGAGCCTAATAAATATTAACAACTAGGGAAAAAATATCACCAAACTCTATCCCATCAACTTGGGGTTATTTTTTTGCAAACAATCTTACCTTGTGCTTTTCACATTGCTATCTAACTCTATTTTCTTTTTGAATACCCATTTGTATTCAACGAGTTTTCATCCATCTTATATGTTGTAATTGTTTCTATATAGTTATTGGTAGTGCATATGGTTTGAAGTCTACATGGAAAATTATTATGAACACACTATAATTTGCAAAAAAAAAACGTTATCTACATGAAAACATTAAAATTGGTTTTCAATACTACTTCATCGTGCAATGATTTCAATTTAGATTAAATGATGCCACTATAACATATACTATATTCAGAGATATGGATAAACAAAATGTTGCTTGTCATGAGAATGATGCAATCGATAGACTTCAGACATTCAATTATACATTACATTTGATAGATGGTATACAAGATAACGTTCAACATTTGATTTAAAATGATTTTAATGTTACAATGACATGAAAAATTTATCATAGAGATATTTTGAGGTATCTTGCTGACAAGACAAAGTATCTTAAACATTTACAACGATATAAAAATGTTAGAATGTGTGAATGATCAAACCGATCCAGTGAGTGTAGTGTTGATACAATAAGTGTCTCAAAAACATTTTTTAAAACAAATATAAGATGTTCAAAACGTCCATTTTATGATATATATACAAACAAGATGGATGCATTAAATGATAACGTAACAATCACGTACTAATATTATTTTAATTAATTAAACATTTAACACAAACAAATATGAAATGAGTACATAATTATCATAAATCACAATTATTTATTAAATATCATTTCAATGCTTGTATTTTAAATATAATTATAATTATATCTTGTTTTGAATGTAGTGTCAACTTTACACATTAATAGTTTTCGATGAACACCACAATAAGGTTCTTGGGCGATACTACAAATGATATTTATAAATGAAAGTTAACGTTATTTAGAGTTGAAAAAAATAACATCAAGATTGATATGATTGAGCTTTCGTCATAATAATTTTTAGACATTTAAGGGAGTGTATTTATTATTTTCAAAAGAGACATGGGAAAACAATGTTTATATCTATTCTTTTCTAATATAACAATGTTTGACCAACTCCACAATGTTATTACGTGTATGACAATTCAATTGAACATGGTTGAAGAATGTTGGAAATAAAGTCCAATTAAGAGAAATCAAAATCCACGTTTTTTTTTTATTTAAAAAGAAATCACACACTCATGTCAAGACGAAGAATTTGTAAAAAATGTAGTTGCAATGATTTTTGATGAATTTAGTGAAATCTTTTCTGAAATATTTTAAAACCTCTAGACTGGTCAACAATAAACATATCTAAGATTTTTGTAGCTAGTTTTTATAATTGTGTTTTACAATAAAATATTTGTAGTTATTACTTCATTGATATCTTTGTGTGAACAAAATGTTATAAAAGATTTATGTATTTTAATCAATGTAGAAATAATGAAATTGTATTTTATTATGGATATTTAGAACAGATGTACATAAATAAGAAGAACCATGCATACTATAAATTGATTGATTATTTAATTTATGTGTTATTAAGAAAATATAGAATTATATTATAACTATGTGAAACTTGTGTGTGAACAAAATGTTATAGAAGATTTATGTATTTTAATCAATGTAGAAATAATGAAATTGTATTTTACTATGGATATTTAGAACAGATGTACATAAATAAGAAGAACCATGCATACTATATATTGATTGATTATTTAATTTGTGTTATTAAGAAAATGTAAAATTATATTATAACTATGTGAAACATTTAAAAACAAATGGTATTAAATGACCTAAAAAATTGAATGAACAATTGAATGCATGCAATTATAGAAAAAATAAAATCCTAGATAAAATTGTGGTTGATAAAATAATAACAATATAAAAGATTAAAATAAGAATATGTGTGATACTTGATATAATGCCATATATAAAATATCATATTTGCACATTTGTAATTACAATGGAACCCATTTTAAATGACAAGTATCTTTTTGTTCTATTATAGAAATAGCAATTTTTTTAATTGATTTAAATGAAACAAGTGTATTGAGTCTAAAAATTCTCCTCCAAATCTCAATCGTTACATTGAAGCAAATACTAATGATGTGCATAATTTCTTATATTACTTTCATTTGAAAATTATAAGTCGAAATAGTTTTCATTGATGTCAATAAAATAAAATAAATTATTTTATCGATTCATCAACAATGGAAGGGTTTATTATTACACAATTTTGGAACAAGTATATGCACTAAAGAATTTAGTCGACAATGCAGATTAATAATACAATAAAATATTGTTCAATTCTACAACTCCATCCAATATTACTAGTTAAGTGAAAAAAAAGCTAAGCTCACTTTTAATTAATGAATTTTGATGAAGTTGTATTATTGAATTTTATTCTAGATGTGGATTGTCAATCAAAATTTTAAAGTGTATATATCTGCTCAAAACATGCACGTGTTATGGATAATAAACCCCTGAATTTTCATCGATTTGATTAAATAATTTCGTGTCATTGACTTTTAAGAACTCTTTGGTTTTATAATTTTCAAATCAATATGATATGGAAAATTTTTCAAATCATTAATGCTTGTTTTACTATGAAAATTATAAGTTGGAGGATAATCGAAGTATGATTGAAGATTTGTTTAAATTTTTTGTTTCTATACAATTATTTCATTTACACAATTAAAAGTCTTGGTCTTTCTATAATAAAACTAGAAACATTTGGTATCATATTATCACTCAAAACATTGTCTCTTGATAATGTATCAACTTTTAGTACATGTTGACAAACGTTTCTATTTATTATCTATTTGCAATTACTTAAGTGCAAATCTCACAATTTAACAATATAATCTGTATCACGATTATCCTTATTTTGGCTATGAACTTGATAATTCATTGTTATTTTTTTTGGTTAACCACACAATTTTCATTTGAAATTTGGTTTATTCTATACTTACATATAATCAATTATTTCTTGGATTTTATAAATAATATAATACTAGTTTTATTAAACGTTGCATTTGGTTAGAATATAAGTTTTTTTTTTTTAACAACACATGATTTAACTAATAGACCCATTTATGGTAAACATTGTTTTGATTAACTAGGTTAACATTTATTTGAAATACTTATAAGAAGATTAAATTATATTATTTGTATATGAATTGAAATGCGAATTTTTTTTTTGTAACCTTTCACTTATAAGATACACATATATATCACTTTTAAAGTAATAACCATAAATATTTCATTGTAGATTACAATACTGATTTTTTTTTACAAAAAATTGATACGTTCAATTGTTGGTTAGTTTAGTGGTTTTAAAATATATATCAAAACAAAATTGTTCATCAAATTGATCGAAAATTCAGGCAACTCTATATTGTATAGATTCAACGTCTTGACATGTGTACATGATTTCTCTTTAAACACAAAAAAATTGATTTTGTTTTTTCTTTCTTTGGCTTTATTTTCAATGCATATTCAACTATGCTCGACGTAAATGTCATACACAATAATATTATGGAGTTAGTCAAAGTGTTGAAATGATGTAACATTATTTTTTCATGTCTGTTTTGAAAAAAATAAACACATGAATTTCAGCGCAACATTGTGTGATGAAAGTTGGAACATGTCAATTGAGACATTTTTTTTTCTTTTCATTCTAAATAATGTTGATTTTCATTTAAAAATATCATCCGAGTGATAAAATCATCAAATCTACTAGACCTCGATTGCAATGTTTATCGAAAACAAAAAAATGTGTAAATTTGATTGTATATTTAAAACAATATATAATTAGAATAATATTTAAAATAAAAATATTGAAAAGATGTTTAATAAATAATTTTAATTTATGATAAATATGTATACGATTGCAACGTCTTGACATGTGTACATGATTTCTCTTTAAACATGAAAAAATTGATTTTATTTTTTCTTTCTTTGGCTTTATTTTCAATGCATATTCAACTATGCTCGACGTACATGTCATACACAATAATATTATGGAGTTAGTCAAAGTGTTGAAATGATGTAACATTATTTTTTCATCTCTGTTTTGAAAAAAATAAACACATGAATTTCAGCGCAACATTGTGTGATGAAAGTTGGAACATGTCAATTGAGACATTTTTTTCTTTTCATTCTAAATAATGTTGATTTTCATTTAAAAATATTATCCGAGTGATAAAATCATCAAATCTACTAGACCTCGATTGCAATGTTTATCGAAAACAAAAAAATGTGTAAATTTGATTGTATATTTAAAACAATATATAATTAGAATAATATTTAAAATAAAAATATTGAAAAGATGTTTAATAAATAATTTTAATTTATGATAAAAATGTATACGATTGCAACGTTTTGACATGTGTACATGATTTCTCTTTAAACACGAAAAAATTGATTTTGTTTTTTCTTTCTTTGGCTTTATTTTCAATGCATATTCAACTATGCTCGACGCACATGTCATACACAATAATATTATGGAGTTAGTCAAAGTGTTGAAATGATGTAACATTATTTTTTCATGTTTGTTTTGAAAAAAATAAACACATGAATTTCAGCGCAACATTGTGTGATGAAAGTTGGAACATGTCAATCGAGACATTTTTTTTTCTTTTCATTCTAAATAATGTTGATTTTCATTCAAAAATATTATCCGAGTGATAAAATCATCAAATCTACTAGAACTCGATTGCAATGTTTATCGAAAACAAAAAAATGTGTAAATTTGATTGTATATTTAAAACAATATATAATTAAAATAATATTTAAAATAAAAATATTGAAAAGATGTTTAATAAATAATTTTAATTTATGATAAATATGTATTCTTCATATACTTATGTGTGGAAAATGTTGAATTCATTGATATAATATTGTTGTGTGAATGTTTTAGCATCATTGAACACATCTACCTTATTTGTATGCTTATTATGAAATAAATGTTTTAAATATCTTGTTTTTGGTAGAAAAAACGTTGTAAGAGCAATGTGTGTATCAACACTCCACTCATTCAATCACTCTAGTCATTCTCACACTTTTACATTTTTAAATTATTGTAAATGTTTAAAATGTCCTATTTTGTCATTAATGTATCTTAAGATTTTCTTAAAATCAATTAACCAAAGTTATGTTTTACATCCAAGATGAATTTGTTCCATATTATTATAATATCAAAACTATTTTGAATTAAATGTTGAATATTATCTTGTATATCTTCCGTCAAGTGTAATACATAATTGAATTTTTGAGGTCTATTGTATAATCACATGCCTACATTTAATATATGTTGTAACAACATTGTTTGGTCTATAAGTTGAAGTCGCTGTAGAGTGAAATGATATTGACAATCAACTTTAATGTTTTGACATAGATTACACTTTTTTTTTCCTGTAGATTCTAAAACATTTAGGATAATTTTCTGTGTGAGCTCTGAACTATATGCACATCAATCACCATATAGATGTAGTTACAACAAATTAAATAGATAAAAAAACATTTTGATATAAATGAATATTAAAAAAAATTCAATTCAAATGACAATGTTGAAAAATACAAGGCAAGGTTAGTTGTGAAATGATATTCACAGGGTGGAGGGATAAACTGCAATGATTTTTTTTTCATAGTTGCTAAGTTTAATTTATTACGCTCCTATTATTTGTAGCAACAATTTTTAATTTATAAACAAATCAAAAGTATGTAAAAACAACTTCCTAACATGGTGACTTAACTTGAACACTACATTGAAAAAACCAACTAGAGCACTACATTGAAAAAAACAAAGAGTCATAGGTAAAACTTTTATTTGTTTTCAAACAATTTCCTTTGATTCTTGTGTTGAGATTGTGATTTATAAGATTCAAATCAGATCACTGTGTATTACAAATATAATGAAGGTCAGTTTCTTCTTCTTCTTATTATTTTTAATTGAAATTGAATTTGTGTTCATAAAAAGGGGGGTCGTCTCGAAACAAACAACGCATTACGAAATGTTTGTTTTTACAAGAATGGTTAAAGATTTTTATTTAGAGTCTGGCAGGAAGGGTTGCCAGGGCCTTACAATACATATTCGAGTCTACTATGCTGATCTTCATCTTTAACTTGGCACATACATCCTTATAAAGCAAAATCCAGAAATCTAGATTCTGGTGATTCATAGACATATAATAACCTAGTCTACTATTTATCGAATACACGATCTTCTGCAAAGGTCGATAGAGAAAACTGAGGGCTAACAAGCAAAGCCCACCACCGTTGTCCTGCTGGCCTCTGCTGTAGCATCCGAGATCTTGTTGATCGCCTTGGTTAGTTCTTCGACCTGTTTCTCCAGCTTGTAGAGACGATATCTCAGATTGCCCGTGATAATAACAACGTCCTTGAGGCCCGCCTGGAGGTCTTCTGTTAATTCTACCCTTAGATCCTGGATCTCGGTGTTCAACGATTCCCATTTCCCCTGATTTGTGGTTGCTCTGACGTTCTCCCACTCTGTTTTTAGCATGTCGAGTTTCTTCCGAGGAGAAAGAGATGGCTTTGAGGACGACTCCATTGCTTCTGCTCCTGTAACGCTGCTTCCCTTTTGCGCTCTGCAAATACCCGCGACTAACAAAGATACTGAAGAATGGCTTCAGGTGGTTCCCTCTATATTCCTTGTAACTTGCCAAAACCCGTGATCCCAGCCTGGCTTGCCAATGACGGCGAATCTCTGAGCGAAGATTACTGCCAGTGCAACGATATCTATAATGATTCAGATCGATCCGAGATCCTTCATATGCAGTTGGATTGCCTGCATGATGAGACAAGGCAAGTGCGACCATAGTCTTAGGGAATTGTATGGTTTGATATTTCTCCATTTACAATCAACTGGGTTTTGCTCAGGAGCGTACCACGGTTAGCCTTAACGTCTGCCAGTCTATTGAGAATCCTCAAAACGTGATAAATCTTATATTTCATGAACTGCGACAGCAACAGGACTTTCTTGTACGTGTGGGCAAGAGTAATATCCTTTGGGGTTTTCTTAGAATTCAACGCTTCAACAACCAGTTTGGAGTCACCAAAAATCGTAATCTTCTGGACGTTCAACTGCACCGCTTGTGTGAGACCTTGCCACAGAGCTAGATACTCAACTTGATTATTGGAGGCATATCCTAAGCCCCAAGCATATGACAGATGGAGTGTGCCAGAGGGCTCAATAATAATGCCACCTCCTCTAGCTTGACCGGGGTTCCCTTTTGAGGCCCCATCGAAGAAGAGGCACCATTCATCAAGAGCAGATCTCCATTTGATGAAGTCCTGCTCCTCCATCCGAATTTCCCAATTCATTTTTTGAGGGGGTTTGGTTACTTCCATGCTTTGCTGATTCTGGGTGAACTCCTTAAGCCAACGTTCTTCTTCAACCGAGAGGGGGATCGAGTTTCTAGAGGAAAGCTTCGAGCTTAAGGCTTCAGAGAGCATAGTTCGGGCTTTAATAGCCACCTGGGATGGCAGTCTGCTTTCCTCCTTGAAGATTCTATTATTCCTCTCTAGCCAGATCTTCCAGCACAAGAATTTGGGGGTCCACATCCAGGTAATTTTGAGGAGATTTTTTTTGCTCAAATTCAAAGGAGATAAAGACATCCATCTGCTTAGAAGCTCTGAGGCTGAGGTTGGAAGAGTTAAGGAGACCGATCCTAAAAGAAGCCCCCAAACTTCTTTAGAAAAATCACAAATAAAGAAGAGATGCTCAGTGGTTTCTTCAGCCTGATTACACAGAGGACATCGTGAGGGCCCTTCCCAACGTTTCCTCTTTAGATTATCGCTGGTTAATATGCTATTGTGGAGCAAGGTCCATATAAAAATATCTACTTTAGGAATTGAGGGAAAATTCCAAAGAGCTTTCCACGGAGCTGGATTGGGAGGGACCTATGGCATATCCAGAATAACAGAGTAGCCAGCTGCTGCTGTATATAACCCCGAGTCTGATCCCCATCCCCGCTTATCCTTGGATCTAGCACTGATTGGTGACTTCCCTTGTAGAAAATCAAGCAGAAGTGCGGCTTCCTCCTTAAGCTCATCCGAATAATCTCCTAGATTCCAGCCTTCCCAGGATTCATTATCATCATTACTCCAAAGGGAGATGTCCCATAACGTTCTGCAATTATTAGACAAAAGCCAATCTTTAATGTTCCTCAGTTCACTTAACCAAATAAGGGGTTGTTCTCCAAGAATGGAGTCCTTCCAGATTCTAATTTTTGCCTCGTTCCCCGGGATCCAGGTGAGCTTTGAAATGAAATGAGGAAGGGCTCTTTTGCACAGAGTAAAAATCGGGGAACCTTTCTGCACTTTAGTAGGCTTCTCAAGGCATCTCTCTTTATCACCTATGAAGCATTTTTTCCTGAGAATTTGCTTGCTCCAAGTTCTTTTCCCCGTGGTTATATTCCAAAGAGTTTTACCTCCCATGGCAAGATTGTGGACAACCACATATATGATATGAAGGCCCCCTTCCATCTTTGGCTTCTTGACCTTGTCCCATCTTACTACGTGGAGCTTCTTTTCACAGTTTCTACCGCCTTCCCAGAGAAATCGCCGAAGCATTTCATCTATTTTGTTTGTTATAGTTTTGGGAGCCAGAAGAACCGAGCACTGATAAATTGGGAGGCTGGTGATGATCGAGTTCATCAAGATAACTTTGCCTGCTTTGTTGAGCCAAATTCTCCCCACGCATGGATCTTGTTTTTGAGTTTGTCCAAAAGGGGCAGCCAGTGAACGACCTTAGGGGAGGCTTTAAAGATTGGGATCCCCAGATAGGTGAAAGTGTCCCAGATTGTGATACCTTCCATCTCAAGAATCTGGGATAACTGCAACATTTCACGTGGAGTGCAATTCCACCCATAAATCTTACTTTTGTGAAAGTTTATTTCGCTGCCAGAGCTGTCTTTATAATAGTCAAGTTCAGATTTGAAGTTCCTTGCTGTATTAATGTTGGCATCGCCCAGTAAAAGGGTGTCATCAGCGAACTGGGCGTGGTTAACATCCTTGACCTTTGGGACAACTCTGATGCCTGAAAGAGACCTGTTTTGGAGACATCTCTGCAATTGGAAGCTTAACACCGAGGCTTGGATGACATAGAGCACAGGGGAAAGAGGGCAACCTTGCCTTAACCCCCTTGAGGCCTGGAAAAAGTTTGCAGGACGACCATTAATCAAGGGGGCTATCCAAGGGGCTGAAATACAGGCCTTAACCCACTCAATAAATTTCTGATTGAACCCAAAGTTCCTCATGACTGCAAAAAGAAAGTCGTGCTTGACTTTATCAAAGGCGTTGGCCAGATCCAACTTGATAACCATGCCCTTCTCTTTTTTCTTACAGCTGGTATGAATGGCTTCTTGGACTAAAATAATGTTATCCAGAATGTCTCCCTCTCACAAACCCACCTTGATTTTCCGGAATCAGTTTGGGCAATATTCTTTTGAGTCTATTAGCCATTATTTTGGTGATGATTTTATATCCTGTATTGCAAAGGGAGATAGGCCTGAATCTGTTGAAGTTTTTAGCACCTTTTTCTTTTGGGATGAGGGCCAAGAGAGAGGAGTTTGTACTGCCACCCAACTTGGTATAGTTCTGAGACTTCATAACCATTCTGTACAAATCATTTTTTATAATATCCCAGCAAGAAGTGTAGAATCGGGCTGTGAACCCATCCGGCCCAGGAGCTTTGTCAGGATCCGTATTGGAGATGGCTTTCTTGATTTCACTAATGCTAACAGGCCTGTTCAACAACAGATTGTCATCATCATTGATCAGGGATGGAATTTCTGAAATAGGGTAGGAGTTCAGGGCCACTGGATCCAGATCAGGGGCGGAGTAAAGATTTTTAAAGAAGGAATGAGCAACCTCCTTTATGCCCTTAAAGTCCTTTATGACTTGGTCTTGCATCTGAATTTCGCTAATGGAATTGTAAATTTTCCTAGCCTGGGCTTGCTTGTGAAAGAATGAGGTATTCTTGTCTCCATCTCGAAGCCAAAGCGCCCTTGATTTGACTCTCCAATAGATTTCCTCTTCTCGACAGCTTTTGTGATACTTCCTTTGAAGCTCGGATTCTCGGTTGAGTAGATCCTGGGTAACTGGGGACTCTTCCAAGATCGATTGATGCCTTTCCAAGGCCTTCTGTATTCTTTTCCTTTCGTCCATAGGAGAGCATAACCTTTTAGCCCACGCTTTCAAGTTAACTTTGAGTCTTCTGAGCTTCTCTTCCCAAATGTAAAAGGGAGACCCAAAAACAGGTTCGTTCCAGGAGTTAGATACAAGGTTGAGAAAAACATCCTGGCCTATTCAGTTTGGACAAAACCGAAAAGGGATAGGGCCTAGCAATAACCCAGGAGAGAGGGAGAGAGATATTGGTTTGTGATCTGAAGTATAATGCGGGAGAATCTTGAAGGTCATTGTAAGTCCAAGGGTAAGGAAGGAAGAATGAATGAGGAAACGATCAAGACGGGTAGCTATGTGACCTGGCCCGATCCTTTTATTGGACCAAGTAAATTTCCCGTTGATCGGTGAAATATCTTCAAGCTCCCAATCCAACATCAAATCTTCTACCCACTCTCTAGCAGGATTCCAGACAATTGATCCCCCTTTCTTTTCAGCCAGAGAGAGAGTCACATTTAAATCTCCAGCCACTACTAAGTTCCCAGGGTTATGCAGATTGAGAAACAGTTTTAATGAATCCCAGCATTCTTTTTTCTCAGCATATGAAATGGGGACATACAAATTAAAGAGGTTTACGAGATGTCCAGAGTCTTTGTGGTGTAATTTGGTAAATAACCAGTGGGTGGTTCCTTCTTCTTCTACTAGGTCGAGCTTTGCGGAGTTCCATAATGTTGCTAATCCCCCCGAAGCTCCTCTCGCGCTTACTGCCCTACCAGGACCTTTCTTCCAGAACACATTACTTGCTCGGAGGAGGGCATCCTCCTCCAATTTCGTCTCTTGGATTAGGAGGACTTCAAGCCTCACTAATCTTACTAAATCCTTTATGGCTTCTTCTTTTAGGGTGCTGCCAAGTCCTCTACAGTTCCAGGAGACATATTGCATTATTTACCTGGATGTGGAGGGTGACCCCCTTTCGGGGTCTTCCCTAGTTTCACCCCCGATCTGGTATTCACCATCTCTGGAATTGTGCACTGTGAACCTTGAACAACAGCCTTGTAGGATTGCTCTTCCCTTTGCTTCTGCTCAGTCTTCTTACCCCGCTTTGGCTGGTCTGGGGTACCTAGCGGACTGCTTACTTCAGTATCTCCCTCCTCCGAGGTTTCAGCTCCTGTTTCCGAACCCAAGCTGATATGCTCCTTTGTCGGACTGGAGACCATGGAGAGAGGGATTGGATCAATTGGAACTAGTGGCACCTGAACTTTTCCAGCTTCTGGTTCGTTTGTGGGGGTTTGAGTTTCTTTAGGAGCTTTTTGGGGGTTTAGCTTTGAACTGCCTTCCTTTGCTGGTTCCTGGGCCGTTTTCTCCTTGCTTTTAACATTGTTAGATTTTTTTCCTTTCTTCACCTTCTGCCAGCCTTCTGCGTCTTCTTTCCCAGTGGTTTGCAGTTTGGGACAATGCCTTTGGAAATGACCATGCTCTTGACAATTACGGCATTTGAATGGCAAGTGCTCATAGTCCAACTTCTGATAATGGGTCCAAGTTCCAACGATTAACTTTACTACTTCAGGGAGGTCAGCTTCGAGATCAACTTCCACACAAATTCTGGCGCAAGTCAACTTCAAGATCAACTTCCCTTATTATCAGCTCTGTCAATGAACCTTCCAACTCCGTTCCCTATTCTCTGCAGTGAGTCAAAGTCCCAACAGTGCATAGGGAGATTCGGTAGTCTGACCCACCGACACTTTTTTGGGCAGGTCGACCGAGGGATCAAAATCTGGTGTCCATTTATTCAAATATAAACCCTGCGTCCCCATGAAATAGGGGCCATTCTTGAAGATTAAGTCTCAATCTTCTTCTGAGATGAATTCAAACACAAAGAACCCTCTTCCAACAGGGTAACAGGTTACTCCATGTTTCAGATTTGGCCTCCAATTTCGTTGAATCCAGTCATCTGTAGTCTTGGTGGAGGGCCAAAGACCCATGAACTGACCCACTAGACCTTTTTGAGCCAATGCCAGAGCTATCTTCATTGGTTTCTCTTCAGGTAGAGCGATTTCAGGAATTTCCTCCAACTTCTTGATGAATTTTGGAACCACCGGAGGAGAGGACCTCCTACCTTTACAGTTGACAAGCCTTCGAAAAGCATCCTCGACCAAACTCGGAGGGGGGGGGGGGCTAGGGGGGGTCCTCCCCACCCCCAGGCGCCGCCATGGAAGCACACAACGCAGCAACAACACCAACCCATATATAAAATAATAGAATCGGGCTAGATTTGATGTTGGATTGGGAGCTTGAATCTTCAAGGAGGAAAGAAGACTGCCATCCCAGGTGGCTATTAAAGCCCGAACTATGCTCTCTGAAGCCTTAAGCTCGAAGCTTTCATTTAGAAACTCAATCCCCCTCTCGGTTGAAGAAGAATGTTGTCTTAAGGAGTTCACCCAGAATCAACAAAGCATGGAAGTAACCAAACCCCCTCAAAAGATGAATTGAGAAATTCGGATGGAGGAGCAGGACTTCATCAAATGGAGATCTGCTCTTGATGAATGGTGCCTCTTCTTCGATGGGGCCTCAAAAGGGAACCCTGGTCAAGCTGGAGGAGGTGACATTATTATTGAGCCCTCTGGCACACTCCATCTGTCATATGCTTGGGGCTTAGGATATGCCTCCAATAATCAAGCTGAGTATCTAGCTCTGTGGCAAGGTCTCACACAAGTGGTGCAGTTGAACGTCCAGAAGATTACGATTTTTGGTGACTCCAAACTGGTTGTTGAAGCGCTGAATTCTAAGAAGACCCCAAAGTATATTACTCTTGCCCACACGTACAAGAAAGTCCTTCTGCTGCTGTCACAGTTCAGGAAATATAAGATTTATCACGTTTTGAGGATTCTCAATAGACTGGTAGACGCTGAGGCTAACCGTGGTACACTCCTGAGCAAAACCCAGTTGACTGTAAATGGAGAAATATCAAACCATACAATTCCCTAAGACTATGGTCGCACTTGCCTTGTCTCATCACACGGGCAATCCAACTGCATATGAAGGATCTCAGATCGATCTGAATCATTATAGATATCGTTGGACTGGCAGTAATCTTCGCTCAGAGATTTGTCGTCATTGGCAAGCCAAGCTGGGATCACGGGTTTTGGCAGGTTACAAGGAATATAGAGGGAACCACCCGAAGCCATTCTTCAGTATCTTTGTTAGTCACGGGTATTTGCAGAGCACAAAAGGGAAGCAGCGTTACAGGAGCAGAAGCAATGGAGTCGTCTTCAAAGCCATCTCTTTCTCCTCGGGAGAGACTCGACATGCTAAAAATAGAGTTGGAGAACGTCAGAGCACCACAAATCAGGGGAAATGGGAATCGCTGAACACCGAGATCCAGGATCTAAGGGAAGAATTAACAGAAGACCTCCAGGCGGGCCTCAAGGACGTTGCTATTATCACGGGCAATTTGGGATATCGTCTCTGCAAGCTGGAGAAACAGGTTGAAGAACTAACCAACAAGTTTGAACATTTATCTGAGGATACAAATTGTATTTTTAGATGGATTATGAGTTTGAGTTCAACTTCTTGTCACCACTGACTATGCTCCTAAAGAAATTTTTTTCTTCCTTACGACAACTTTCTCCATTGGAATAGAGATAACTAAAGCTTTTCGAATCATCAAATAGTTAGAAGAAGATTGCACAACATCTTTGAAAGAGGAGGTACGTACATTTCCAAAGGAGGTAGGAGGGGAGAAAAAGGGGGGTCGTCTCGAGACAAACAAGGCATTACAAAATGTTGATTTCAACAAGTTTGAACATTTATCTGAGGATACAAACTGTATTTTTAGATGGATTATGAGTTTGAGATCAACTTCTTGTCACCACTGACTGTGCTCCTGAAGAATTTTTTTTCTTCCTTACGACAACTTTCACCATTGGAATAGAGATAGATAAAGTTTTTCGAGTCATCAAATAGTTAGAAGAAGATTGCACAACATCTTCGAAAGAGGAGGTACGTAAATTTCCAAAGGAGGTAGGATCATAAAAAGGGGGGTCATCTTGAAACAAACAATGCATTACGAAATGTTGATTTCAACAAGTTCGAACATTTATCTGAGGATACAAATTGTATTTTTAGATGGATTATGAGTTCGAGTTCAACTTCTTGTCACCACTGATTATGCTCCTGAAGAAATTTTTTTCTTCCTTACCACAACTTTCACCATTGGAATAGAGATACCTAAAGCTTTTTGAATCTTCAAATAGTTAGAAGAAGATTGCACAACATCTTCGAAGGAGGAGGTACGTAGATTTCCAAAGGAGGTAGGAGGGGAGAAAAAGGGGGGTTGTCTTGAGACAAACAACACATTACGAAATGTTGATTTCAACAAGTTAGAACATTTATCTGAGGATACAAATTGTACTTTTAGATGGATTATGAGTTCGAGTTCAACTTCTTGTCAGCATTCACTGTGCTCCGGAAGAATTTTTTTTCTTCCTTACGACAATTTTCACCATTGGAATAGAGATAGCTAAAGCTTTTCGAACTTGCACAACATCTTCGAAAGAGGAGGTACGCAGATTTCCAAAGGAGGTAGGAGGGGAGCAAGTGCTCGAAGAAATCACTGGGTCTACATTCAAAAGGGAAACAAAGTTTTCGAGGAAAGAAGACGTGATCATCACAGTGGGAGAGGTCGCCATTGTGTTTGAAATGCCAAGAGAACCCTCATTGGTTGCACAATCTACCACAGTAGTTAGCAAATTGCAAGCCATGCCAAGCTTGGACGTCGAGTAGGCTAAGGTCGCCTCTGCATGGGCCGAGGGTCAGAATTACGCGTGGCTAGGGTTGAACCATAACCAATGTCCACCTTCCCCTTGTCTTTAAGCAAATTATGCATCTTTAAATATGTTCTTGTTCTGTTACTTGTTTTCATCAATTCCTCATCTTCCGAGTTGATATATTGACACATATTTTTATTAGATGTATCATCTGATAAATGATCATCGCCTTTTAAGCTGGAAGTCAGTAGATCCATGATACTTTAAACCAATAACTTTGTCCATTAAGAAAAAAATTAATTATTTAAAAAATATAAAACAATGTTTAAAAAAAGTATACTTCCTATTTATATCAAATTGGAAAATTCTTTACCACAATTTATATTGGATTTGAATCGACTGTAGGAGACATACTACCCATTGGAACTCATCATCTATGTAATGTTTGTACAATTACTAGTTTGAATTGTTTATTTCCACGATATAGAGAATATCCATAAACAATAATTTTTTCAAAGTTTTCATCTCATGTAATATAGTCTTAACAAACCTCTTCTTCAGTGCAATTATTTGTTGTGTTTGGAGGATCCATTGTCATATCCTTTTCCACCCTCTTTGCTCTTTGTGAATTAACAGTTTTAGGTCCATGCCCATGTACATACGTTTTTTTTCTTTTGCTAGTTGATTGCTTAGACTATGCACTTGCTCCAATCTTCATTCGAAATAATCAACATCATGGATTAATTTATTTTCTGATTGGATAATACACTACAAATTTTAATAATACTGTGAAAAATGATGGACGTATCACGAAAAGCTTCCTAAGTTGAGTCAAAATTTGATTATCGAATGCCTTGTCTTGACATGTCATGTCATGCCTTGCCTTGCTATGCCTTGCCTTGATAAGCCATGACTTGCCTTGCCTTGCCTTGATATGCCATGCCTTGCCTTACCTTGACATGCCATACCATGCCATGACTTATCTTCGCATGCCATGAATGCCATGTCGTGCCTTGCCATGCATTGTCTTACTTTGACGTGCCATGCCTTGCCTTGACATGCCATGCTTTGTCTTGCCTTGCCATGTTTTGCCATGCGTTGTCGTGCCTTGCTATGTCTTATCTTGACATGCATTCCCTTACCTTTACATGCCATGCCTTGCTAGGCATTGCTTTACCTTGACACGTCAATGAGAGTTTCTAATGTATAAAAAAGGAAATAAAGGATAATTGAATTGCTCAAAGAAGTTGAGGACTAAACACTAAGCACCAGGTTAACTCACAACAGGGGGCCAACACATAAAATATGGTAGAAAATAAAAAGTTAAATTTCAAAAAGAAAGGGAAAAGGCTAG
>JZKD02S0239473.1:247389-259326 GCA_000966675.3 Picea glauca | reverse complement strand
TCATAATATATAACCCCTACCAATTATTTGTTGTAACCTTTAACACCTAGCCCATAACTAATCTAACCCTTAATTCCCAAACCTTTTAAACTCTAATCATTATAACCCCTACCAACTAACCTTATATTCCATAAGACATCTAATTATATAACTCATACCCTTAATTCGTATAAACCCTAATCCTAACCCCAAATTCCTCTAACATTTATAAAACGTGATCCTTATTGTTGGGTATGTGTTATATTCTTTACCTTGGGAAATGTGTCACATTTTTTCCTTGTTTTTTGTGTTGCCTCGATTTTTGTGTCCATTGTTGGGCTATTTTTCAGCGCATGGTTTTTGCCATTGGTTTTCTATTTCCAACTAAGGAATTAGGGTTGTTGACTAATCTAGGTCATTGGGTTAGGGTTTTGGATGTCATTGGCTCCTATATGTATATTGTATTGTAAACAATGTATCACAATGAATGAATATAGAATATGTTGGTTTTCCCGGTTTGGGGTTCCAGAGGAAAAATCTTTGTGTAATGTTTGTATTTGCCATTGTAACTTTTCTGTTCTTTTACTGAAAATTTGTTTGTAGTAAATATTGTACAAGGTTAAAATCTACATTTGGTATCAAAGATTTGTTGGCTTCAGCGGGACGTCTTTGTGGTCAAGGGTTTGGCTCGAGATTGTGATTAGCCTTGTTATAGTGGGAGATCTGTGGTATTGATTTTTCAGGTGAAAAGAAATGGTGAGAAATTAAAAAATGGAGATCGAGAAGTTTAATGTGAAAAGTTTTGAGTTGTGGAAGCTCAATATGGAATATCTCTTGGTGGATAGAGATCAGTGGATCGCAATAGATCCAAGTATTGCAACTACAAGAGCTTCAATAGATGACTGGAAAAAGTTGGATCGGAAGGCAAAGAGCACAATTCGATTGTGTCTCTCAAATTCAGTATTACTGAATGTGTCATAGGAAGCTAGAGCCAAGGATTTATGGGATAAGTTGGAGAAGTTGTATCAGTCTAAGTCTAGTAAATAAATTATTCCTGAGAAAGAAGTTGTATAACCTCAGGGTGAGAGATGGAGACTCGGTGGAAGAGCATTTGAACGCCTTCAATACTGTGGTAAGTCAATTAGTATCTGTTGAGATTAAAATTTCAGATGAAGATAAATGTATCAGTTGATTGTGTTCTTTACCAGACTCGTGGGATAGTTTGGTTGTGGCCATAGGTAGTAATACAACTGCCTTGAATTTTCATGAAGTGGTCTCATCCTTGTTGTCGGGGGAGATGAGACGAAAGAATATGGAAGGACGGAGCACAAACACATTATTTGCAAGAGGACGTTCCTAGGAAAGAAATAGATCTAAGTTATCAGGTGGGAGATCTAAGTTATCAAGTGGGAGATCTAAGTCTAAGGGTAGATCTAAATCTCCCAGAAAGTTTGTAAAGGTATGTTGGAGATGTGGAAAAGAAGGGCATTACAAGAAGCAGTGTAGATCCAAAGTTGAGAAAAATAAGGGATCTGAAGAATCTCCTTCTACAAAAGAAAAGACCTCAAAGAAAGAAGCATGGGATGTGTACTTGGCTTCTTCAAGAACACATGAAGATCATGAGGCATGGTCAGTTGACTTAGGTGCATCCTTTCATATGACTCCCCACAGGGAGTGGTTTTGTGAATATGAAAGGTATAATGGAGGAAATGTTTTTCTAGGTGATGATTCGAAAACCACAATCATAGGAGGAGGAAAAGTCAAGTTGAGGCTCATAGATGGAAGGATTAGAACACTACCTAGTGTTCTGCACATCCCAGGTTTGGACATAAATTTGATTTTTGTAAGCAAAATGGACATTGCAGGGGTAAAAACTATATTTGAAAGGGAAACCTGTACGATGGTTCGAGGAGAAATGGTGTTGCTGAAAGGAGTTCAGTTTGGAACTTTGTATAAGATGCAAGGAAACACTATTAGTGATGGGTGTAATAGTTCCATTCTTCCTGATATTGGAGTTGAATAAGAAAGACCACCTACAGTCTCTAGAGAAAAGGTTATGTTGTGGCATCAAAGACTGGGGCATACCGAAGAGAAGGGTCTTCGACTACTACACAGTAAAGGTATGGTTGAAGGTATGTCCAACTGCTCTCTAGATTTTGATTTCTGTGAGCATTGTGTATATGGGAAGAAGAATCGGGTAAGATTCCCCTATGGTGCAACAAGGGCAGAAGGAATTTTACAACTAGTTCACAATGATGTTTTTGGACCTGTGTCGGTCCCATTATTGGGAAAATATGTGTACTATGTCTCATTTATGGATGACTTCTCAAGGAATATTTGGCTATATTTCCTCAGGAATAAATATGAATTCTTTGACAGGTTTAAAGAGTTTAAGGCTCTTGTTGAGAATCAAACAGAGAAAAGAATTAAGGTGTCGAGGATAGATAATGGAGGAGAGTTATACAACAACGAATTCGAAGAATTCTGTAAGAAGTGTGGTATATCAAGGCATAAGACTAATCCATATACACCTTAGCAGAATGGAGTTGCAGAAAGGATGAACATGACGTTGATGGAAAAAACAAGGTGCATTCTCAGTGGTGTTAGGTTAGGGCAAGAATGTTTGGCAGAGGCATTGGGTATTGCATGTTACCTGGTCAACAGATCACCCTCATCGACATTGGATGACAAGACTCCACAAGAGGTATGGACTGGTCAGAAATATTGTCTCACGCATCTCAAGGTATTTGGTTGGGATGCATATGTTCATGTTCCAAAGGAAAACATGAGTAAGCTAGATAAGAAGGATGAAAAGTGTATCTTTATTGGATATAAATATGGTCTCAAAGGTTATAAGCTTTGTAACCCATAAACTAAGAAGTTAGTGTATAACCGAGATGTGGTATTTAGAGAAATGAAGGATGTTGTTAAACAAGAAGTCCTGCCAAGTAAGGAAGAACCAGATAAAATAGAGTTTGATTTAAAGGGTGACGAATCAGACTCTACAGAAGAACAAGAATCAGAAAAAGAAGATCCTCATACTCCAGTATTGAGAAGATCGGTTCAAGAAAGAAGGTTATCGGAAAGGTATACTCCATCTGATTTCTGTTCAAATTTTTCTTTGTCTGTTACTGATGATGATCCTAGAACTGTCAGGAAGGCAATGGATTCAGAGGATGGAAATCTCTGGAAAAAGGCCATGGACGAAGAAATGCCAGCCTTGGATAAGAATGAGGCTTGGGATCTAGTGGAGTTGTCGACTGGAAGAAATTCCATTGGCACCAAATGGGTATTTAAAAGGAAGTTGAATGTAGAAGGCAAAGTGGAGAAATACAAAGCTCAGTTAGTAGCAAAGGGTTATTCCAAGGTTGAGGGAATTGATTTGGGTGAGATTTTTTCTCTTGTTGCCAAGTTAACTTCTATATGATTTTTGTTATCTGTTGCTATTGCATTTGATTTTGAAGTAGAGCAAATGGATTTGAAGACAACATTCCTACATGGGGATCTGGAAGAAGAAATATATATGAGGCAGCTAGAAGGTTTTGTTGTGAAGGGAAAGAAGGAGATGGTATGCAAGATGAAAAAGTCCATGTATGGTTTAAAACAATCACCAAGGATGTGGTATCAAAAATTTGATACTTATATGTTGGGACTTGGCTTTACAAGAATCAAAGAGGACCACTATATGTATTTTAAATTAATTGGTGATCATTTGATTTATTTGGTCTTGTATGTGGATTAGATGTTGCTGATAGGAAACAACAAGGAGATTATCCAGGATGTGAAAACACAGTTGTCCTCTAAATTTGACATGAAGGATCTCGGTGCTTCAAATTTTATTTTGGGCATGGAAATTAAAAGAGATTGGAAAAAGAGAAAAATCTGGTTAAATCAGAGAAAATATGTCAAGACAATATTGTAGAGGTTTAATATGCAGGAATGCAAATCGATCAAGGTTCCTATTCCTGTTGGTGTAAAGTTATTTGTGGATCAGTGTCTAAAGATAGGGAAGAAGAGGAGGACATGCCTCGTGTTCCATATGCGAGTGCAGTTGGCAGTTTGATATTTTCAATGGTCTGTACTAGACCATACATTGCACATACAGTGGGAGTTATGAGCAGGTATATGTCAAAACCAGGGAAGGAGCATTGGACAATAGTAAAAAGGGTTTTCATGTATTTGTGTGGCACTGCTAGCTATGGATTGTGCTACCAAGGAAGATCAGGATTGGACAGAGTGTTGGATATACATGGCTTTGTGGATGCAGATTGGGCTGGAGATCTGGATCATAAGAGATCTACAAGTGGGTATGTGTTTAAGCTATTTGGAGGAGCAATAAGTTGGATGAGAAAAAGACAGGCTGTAGTGTCACTTTCAACTACAGAAGTTGAATACATGGTAGCCACTCATGCAAGTAAGGAAGCAATATGGTTACAAAGATTGTGTTCAGGTATTGGGTTGGTACAAGAAGTTGTAAGGATAGATTGTGATAGTCAGAGTGCAATTTTTCTCACAAAGAACCCATCTTATCATTCAAAGACAAAGCATATTGATATTCAATGTCACTTTGTGAGAGACATGGTTGAAGAAAAGAAAGTGTTGCTGATGAAGGGTGGATACTTTGAAGAATGTTGAAGATTCATTAACAAAATCTGTCAGCACTGAGAAGTTCTCTTGGTGTAGAGGATCCATGGGCATTGTTGCCCTGGATTGTTGACTATGTAACCATGTAACCCCCTGTATGCAAAGAAAACAACAAGTGGGAGAATGTTGGGTATGTGTTATATTCTTTGCACGAGTAATAGTGTTTGTGTTGCGTTGGGCACACAGGGGTTTGGGGGTAGCGCTCTTGAGTATTGTTTTTACCTTGGGAAACGTGTTGCATTTTTGCCTCATTTTTTGTGTTGCCTTGATTTACGTGTCCATTGTTGGGTGGTTTTTCGGTACATGGTTTTTGCCGTTGGTTTTCAATTTCCAGTGAAGGAATTAGGGTTGTTGACTAATCCAAGTCATTGGGTTAGGGTTTTGGATGTCGCTGGCTCCTATATGTATATTGTATTGTAAACAATGTATCACAATGAATGAATATAGAATATGTTGGTTTTCCCAGTTTGGGTTTCTAGGGGAAAAATCTTTGTGTAATGTTTTATTTTCCATTGTATCTTTTCTGTTCTTTTACTAAAAACTGTTTGTGTTGCGTTGGGCACACAGGGGTTTGGGGGTAGCGCCCTTGAGTATTGTTTTTACCTTGGGAAACGTGTTGCATTTTTGCCTCATTTTTTGTGTTGCCTTGATTTACGTGTCCATTGTTGGGTGGTTTTTCGGTACATGGTTTTTGCTGTTGGTTTTCAATTTCCAGTGAAGGAATTAGGGTTGTTGACTAATCCAAGTCATTGGGTTAGGGTTTTGGATGTCGCTGGCGCCTATATGTATATTGTATTGTAAACAATGTATCACAATGAATGGATATAGAATATGTTGGTTTTCCCAGTTTGGGTTTCTAGGGGAAAAATCTTTGTGTAATGTTTTATTTTCCATTGTATCTTTTCTGTTCTTTTACTAAAAACTGTTTGCAGTAAATATTGTACAAGGTTAAAATCTACACGTATAACCCTTATCACTCCTAATATCTAAGCATTACAACCATATCCTCTAAAACACTTATTCTATATAACACCTAATCCCTATAATCCTTGATTCTTGAACCCTGTATTATGTAACCCATATAACCCTTAACCATACTACTATTACCATTATAACTCCCAACAATTAACCCTTATAAACCCTAAACTTTATAACCCATAATCCTCTTATAAACCCTATGAATCCTTAACCTTAAAACCCCTGTTTCCACTAATCACTAACCTTTATAATCCTTACATTATAAGACCAAAACCTTATCTTATTCATTAGAACTATCACCTAATGACTATAACCCCTTTAACCCCAAAACCCAAACCCCTATTAACCCTTAAACGTATAACAATTATATCCCATCATTCTTATAAGAGCTAATGGTTAAACCTTATAACTCATAACCTCTATAACCCCGAATGTCAAATCCTTATAAAATTTGATCCTAATAACACTTATAACCCATAACACCTTTCATCACTAACCCCTATAACCCATATGAATTGGATATTCCCTTTAACCTCGAATGCATATAACTCTTAATCCCTAAAACCCATTCAACACATAATGCTTATAACCCCTAACCTCAAACTCCTAATCATTAACCCATATAACCTTGAATTCCTATAAACACCAATCACTATAATGTGTATGCAACTTAAATCCTAACCCATAAATCCTCTAATAATAAACCTCATACATTCTAAGTGTTATAACTCATAACCCCTTCCATCCCTCTCTCATAACACTTATAACCTATAACACCTTTCACCACTAACCGTTATAACCCATATGAAATGAATATTCCCTTTAACCTCGAATGCATATAACTGTCAATCCCTAAAATCCCTTCAATACATAATGCTTATAACCCCTAACCTCAAACTCCTAATCATTAACCCATATAACCTTGAATTTCTATAAACACCAATCTCTATCATCTGTGTGTGACTTAAATCCTAACCCATTCAAAACAAAATGCTTATAACCTATAACCTCAAACTCCTAGTCATTAAACCATATAACCTTGAATTCCTATAAACACCAATCTCTATAATGTGTATGCAATTTAAATCATAACCCATAAATCCCCTAATAATAAACCTCATACCTTCTAAGTGTTATAACTCTTAACCCCTTCCATCCCTCACTCACCACTCTCGTAAAGCCTATAACACCTAATGCATGTATACCCTAAAACCTATAACCCTTAATCCAAATATCCTTTTAACCCCTATAAAATTTATCCCCTATAATATGTAACCTTATAACATGTAACTAAATGACACCCAACTCATATAAACCCTAAACCATATAACCATTGTAATCCCAACCCATATAACCACTAGTCCATATAATCACTAAAAACCCTAACCTCTCACCTTAATAACACACATATAACCATTAACTCATAGACCAAACTTCTATACCCTTTAAAATATATAGCTTTCAACCACCTAATTCAAAACCCATTTCCCCCTAATTAACTAAGACTATCCTAACCCTTATACTTGACACCTAACCATGAACTCATATAGTCTCTAATACCTAATCCTTATAACCCTTAATGCTTATAACCTCAAATCTCTTTAATCCAAAACACTTATCCCTTAAAATCCTCAATCCCTAATATCTATAGGTCTTAACACCTAATGCCTATAAACCATATATCTATTCCATAAGAATCCTATAACTCTTAATCCCAAAAAATCCATTCCCCATATCACAATCTAAATTACCATTAAACCTTCAACACTATAATCCCTATAACTCATAAGTACTAACCCTTGTAACCCCTATAACCCATAATCCATAACCATTGTAATCTATAAGATTTAAACCCTATAGGCACTTTAGCCCTTAATCAATCACATCTTTCCCTTCATTGTTTTAACCCCTATAAATTTTAAACCTTAATAGTAATAACACCAAACCACTATAACCCCTATCACCTAGCCTCTAAAATCCATAAGCTATATAACCATCACCTGTAACTCCTACTTGCATAACTTATCACCCATAATCCATAACCCCTATAAACATAAACCCAATTTACCCCGACAATCTAACCCCTATCACCTCTAAAAACTAATCAATAGAAACCAAATTAATTATAACATAACTTGAATAATAACCCCTTATCCCTATCTCTTATAACCTCTAAAATTCAACCCTTATAAGACATTAACCTTATAACTTACATAACATTTAATCTTCAACACTTTGATCATAATCATTATTACTTGTTATAACTTACATAACATTTAATCTTCAACATTTTTATCATAATCATTATAACTTGCTATCCTTGAAGCTTTAACATGTAACCCCTTATTACTCCTTATCCCTAATCCCTAATCCTTAAACCCTCTATCTCCTATTCTCTAATCCCTAAGCCTTACAACCTTAATAGAACCTAAACCTTATAAACCTTAGAATAGATAACTACTTATCCATATAGTCCTTATAATTATGACCATTATAACCCCTTATAAAAATTCCCATTAACCCTCAAACTCGTATAAATTCTAAACAATATTATTATAATCCTTATAACCACTATTTTTAAAACCTTACTACCCCATGTAAACCCTAATTCATATAGCTACTAAATTATCCATATAACCTATATAAACCCTATCCTCTATAATCCATATCCTATAATCTATATAACCAATATAATGTGTAACTCATATATCCATTAACCCATGTAACCCTCATAACCCTTAACCCATATAACCACATCCATATAACTTCTATATATGCTAACCTCTRCAATCCTTATACCCTATCCTTAATAACTCATAGCACATAATCCTTATAAYCATTACACAACCAATAAKCCTTATAACATTTAACACCTCAATTTTATAACCCTCAATTATAATACACCTWAAATTTTAGCCCATATAGATCAAATTTCTATATCGTCAAATATATAGYTACTAACCACTATCCCCTATAATCCCTAACTCCAATAACCTTTTCAAAACCYAACTTACAAAATCCCTAACCCCTTTAACATCTAAACGAGCCTATAACCCCTCATATGAATAATTTGTATAACTCCTATCCACTATATTCCTTATATCTTATAATCCCTAATCCATATAACCCCAAAGTTTATAATCATAGTCAATATAACACTCAATCATAAAGCCTCATCATCTCTCACTCATATCCCTTATAACCTTTTTTCTCTAAATTATAAACCTTATACCCATAAACCCTTTACATATACTAATATTAAACATTAAACCTTGCAACCCGTGTAACCCTTATAATCCATAATCCCTATAACTTCCACAATTCTAACCCCTATGAATATTGTCTTTCCCTTATAACTTGTAGTATTATCCCATATAGCCCTTATACTTGACACCTAACCACTAACCCATACAGTCTCCACAGTGGCTTCATCTCATTGACCAATATCTTATCACATTCATTCATAAAGGGGGTTTTTAAATTGTGAAAAATAAAGTCAATACATTGTAGGTATTAGAGGGAGGAGTTGTGAGGTACAATGAGATTTATAGCTATTGAGGGGTATAAAAAGGGGTATCTAGTAAAATAGGGATTTTTTTGGAAATATGTATTGGGAGGGGAGAGGTATTTATTAATATCTAGTGAAATTAGAGGTATTCTTTAATATTCCATGAACCATGAACACATGTGTTATGTCACAATTTCACAGAACAAACATCTCATGATAGTCCCTAACACCTAACCATTATAACCCTTAATTCATATAACTTTAAATGCGTTTGAGCCTTAAATTATTGTCCCTTAAAATTCTAATCCATATACCTATAACTCGTGTTGCCTAGCCCTTATGAACCATAACGTCTAATTCATATAAACCCTATAACTCTTAATCCCAATAAACTCAAACCCTAATGCAAAACGCATATAAACATTAAACCTTAAACACTATAACCCATATAAAAATTAAATATTAAACATTATAATTCCAATAACCCATAATTATTAAGCCTATAACCCATAACCCCTAACTACTATAATGCATAACATTTAAACCATATAGCCACTTTCACACATAATCCCTCATATTTTACCCTTAATCCATGTAAACTCTAATATTTAACCCCTATAACTTCTAAACCTTAACACCACTAACACCAAACCATTATAACCCCTATCACTTAACCCTTAAAACCCTTAACATATATTAGTCATCATCTCTAATCCATAACCTATATAATTGRTCACCCCTAATCCTTAACATYTATAACCACAAACCTAAATTACCCTTATAAACCTTATACGTTAAGACTGTTATTACATCTAAACCATCAACCTTATAACCTAAATATTAAGTCTTGACCCCTAGCCCATATAACTCCTAAACTCCAACCCCTGTAACACATAAACCTTATAACATGTATAACACATAATATTTAAAACTTTGTTCATAAGCATTATAACATGTAATCCTTGAAACATCCCTTAACCCATAACCCATACAACTCCAAACTCCTAACCCCTAATCCATAATGCTTAAACCCTATATATCCTAAGCTCTAATCCTTAAGCCCTAAAACCCTAATAACACCTAAACTTATAGATTGTATAATTGATAAGACCTTATCCATATAACCATTATTAACTCTAANAACTTACAAAATCCCTAACCCCTTTAACATCTAAACGAGCCTATAACCCCTCATATGAATAATTTGTATAACTCCTATCCACTATATTCCTTATATCTTATAATCCCTAATCCATATAACCCCAAAGTTTATAATCATAGTCAATATAACACTCAATCATAAAGCCTCATCATCTCTCACTCATATCCCTTATAACCTTTTTTCTCTAAATTATAAACCTTATACCCATAAACCCTTTACATATACTAATATTAAACATTAAACCTTGCAACCCGTGTAACCCTTATAATCCATAATCCCTATAACTTCCACAATTCTAACCCCTATGAATATTGTCTTTCCCTTATAACTTGTAGTATTATCCCATATAGCCCTTATACTTGACACCTAACCACTAACCCATACAGTCTCCACAGTGGCTTCATCTCATTGACCAATATCTTATCACGTTCATTCATAAAGGGGGTTTTTAAATTGTGAAAAATAAAGTCAATACATTGTAGGTATTAGAGGGAGGAGTTGTGAGGTACAATGAGATTTATAGCTATCGAGGGGTGTAAAAAGGGGTATCTAGTAAAATAGGGATTTTTATTGGAAATATGTATTGGGAGGGGAGAGGTATTTATTAATATCTAGTGAAATTAGAGGTATTCTTTAATATTCCATGAACCATGAACACATGTGTTATGTCACAGTTTCACAGAACAAACATCTCATGATAGTCCCTAACACCTAACCATTATAACCCTTAATTCATATAACTTTAAATCCGTTTGAGCCTTAAATTATTGTCCCTTAAAATTCTAATCCATATACATATAACTCGTGTTGCCTAGCCCTTATGAACCATAACGTCTAATTCATATAAACCCTATAACTCTTAATCCCAATAACCTCAAACCGTAATGCAAAACCCATATAAACATTAAACCTTAAACACTATAACCCATATAAAAATTAAATATTAAACATTATAATTCCAATAACCCATAATTATTAAGCCTATCATCCATAACCCCTAACTACTATAATGCATAACATTTAAACCATATAGCCACTTTCACACATAATCCCTCATATTTTACCCTTAATCCATGTAAACTCTAATATTTAACCCCTATAACTTCTAAACCTTAACACCACTAACACCAAACCATTATAACCCCTATCACTTAACCCTTAAAACCCTTAACATATATTAGTCATCATCTCTAATCCATAACCTATATAATTGATCACCCCTAATCCTTAACATTTATAACCACAAACCTAAATTACCCTTATAAACCTTATACGTTAAGACTGTTATTACATCTAAACCATCAACCTTATAACCTAAATATTAAGTCTTGACCCCTAGCCCATATAACTCCTAAACTCCAACCCATGTAACACATAAACCTTATAACATATATAACACATAATATTTAAAACTTTGTTCATAAGCATTATAACATGTAATCCTTGAAACATCCCTTAACCCATAACCCATACAAATCCAAACTCCTAACCCCTAATCCATAATGATTAAACCCTATATATCCTAAGCTCTAATCCTTAAGCCCTAAAACCCTAATAACACCTAAACTTATAGATTGTATAATTGATAAGACCTTATCCATATAACCATTATTAACTCTAACTCTTAAAAACTATTATCTAGAGATCTAACCCTTGAAATCATATA
>JZKD02S0239473.1:151371-179536 GCA_000966675.3 Picea glauca | reverse complement strand
CGGGGGGGTTCCGATATCACCTATCGGCTGTCGATCTAGGCGCCTTTCACTAAACCATGGATCTTGGCGCACTTTTTAAACATGGAGCGCGTGACACATTTCATCGTTGAAACTTAGGATAGGAGCATTTTGTCAGTATTTGTGCTATTTCTTTTCATTTTTATCACCAAGGGGTTAGAACACATCATTCCAACATCAAAACCAGGACTTTCGACCATCTTTAGGCTTGTTTTATTGAAATAAAACCAATTAACCTATGATCTATCCTACCTACCTAACACATTTAGCCCAGATTAGACTGTTGGGTTAAGAATTTACTCTACCCTGGGGCTATTTGATCAAGTTTAGATAGTTTGAGAAAATTTATTGACTACCTAGCCTATCTACTTGGCTAAGATTAAACAGTTTAGCCAAGCTTTATTCACTAATCCTATCAACATAAATTCAAAAAGACTAGACCATGATTAAACTGTATGGATCAAGTCATTATTATTGCCTGCGGCCTTATCCTTTTTATATTATGCCCTCTTTTGTTTCTTTCTTTTTCTTTCATTTTCTTTTCTTTCTTTTTTTCTTTATCTTTTCTTTCTTTTATTTTTTTTTATTTTCTTGGAAAATTTTTGCAAAAATGAAATATTATTTACAACCAAATCACACCAAGAGTGAAAATTTTCCAGTCACCAATTGATCCTATGAATCATAAGGTTATAACGGTGGCTCCACCTGGGGATGGTGCTCTCCTTGTGAGGTGCCAAGAACCTGCTTCCTGATGTCTGCAAAGGTTTTCAACATTGCTTATTTCTGCTATCTGATTTGTTTTTATTTTGAGAACTTGGTGGCACTAGTCAGTGGCTTAGGGCCTTCTCTACGGGCTTCAACTGTCTGATGAATAATACTTGCACACAACCTAAATGTAAAGGAATGGTATGTACAGTGGAAATAGATTTATGAGATCTCTATTGGGGTGGAAAGTAATTCTTCGGCATCCTTCCATTCACAGGTCCACCTAGCAGGTCTGTTATGTCGCTATCTTTGAGAAAAAATGTGTTATTTCCTCTGAATTCTTAAATGATGTAAGGGCCTTTCCATAAGCTATCAAAATTTCCATGTTTACCCTTATCCTCATTCCTAGAATCCCATTTCAACACTAAATCACCCAACTTGAAATCATCTTCTTTAGTTCTTCTGTCAAAAATATTTTTGATGTTCTCCTGGATAACCTAAGTCTTGTTGTATACTTTTTCCATGGATTTCATTAAGTGAATCATTTGATTTATTCTCTTCTGGACATCATTTGGCTCTGCTTGCGCTTCCTGCAATAGTTTCATAACAGGGACTCCCAAGGAAATGGGAAAAAATGCTTCAGTACCATACACCAATTGGTACAGAGACATGCCAATTGATCTTTTGGTGCTTATTATGTCAGCCCAGAGCGCAAAAACCAACTTATTATGCCATGATTTATTATTTTCTTGTAATATTTTCCTGAGGATGTTCACCAGAATTTTATTTGAGGACTCATCTAGCCCATTTCCCTGAGGGTAATAAGCTATGGAGTTTCCTAAAGTAATGTGGTACTGTTTACAAAACTCTATAAGATTTTTAGATCTGAAGGCCGCCGCATTGTCAGCTATAATTTTCCCAGGGCATCCAAAATGAGACAAGATGTTATTTTCCAAAAATTTAATGATAACAGAGTCCGTGGCTTGCCTGCATGGTACAACTTCAATCCACTTTGTGAAAAAGTCAGTGGTAGTGAGAATCCACCTGTGTTGGCCCGAAGAAGGAGGGTGTATCTCTCCAATAAAATATAGGCCCCATTGTTGGGAAGGAGCTTCAACTGTGATGGGTTTCAGGGGCAAAGGCATGAGCTTATTTTTACCTTCGAAAACTTGGCATTTATGGCATGAGGTGGCTTTTTGATGTACATCAACAAACAATGTGGGCCAGTAAAAACCAGCTTTGAGAATCTTATTAGCTGTAGTCTTCCAGCTCAGATGTCCACCACAGTATCCTGCATGGAAATCCTGCAAAACCTTGTCAGCTTCATCTTTCAAAAGGAAATTAAGAAAGATACCACCAAGATCTTTCCAATAAAGGTTACCTTCTAGAATACAAAATTTCAATGCTTTCAGTTTAATAAATCTGTCTTTGGTCTTAGTCAGACCAAGAGGAGCTTGTAAGTTATGAAGTACAAAAATGAGGTTTGCGTACCAAGGAGAGAGTTCAAGAATACCTCTTTAACATTTGGAGTTGCCTGCTCTTCCTGCTCGTCAACTGCATCCAAAAAATTAATGTCTAGAGCATGAAAATTAGATTCAACCATTAGTTTGGCCAAACCCTGATCTTTGATCAGTTTAGTGGGTTTTATTTTGATGTCATATTCCAGAATAACCACAATCCACTTTCCTCTCCTACCATATGGATTATCCCGAGTCAATATATCCTTTACCGTTGCGTTTGGAACATAAGCAATTGTGTGGGAATGGAGATTATAGACTCTAAAATCCTTTATGGCTTTTACCAAAGCAAAAGTTCATTTCTCCATTATATTATAATTGAACGCAACATCTCTAAAATATTTTTTGAAAAAGGCTATGGGATGTTCATATCCTTCACTGTTTTTCTGCAATAGTACTGCCGCGATGGTGTGTTCAGATGCAAAAGAGAAAAGGAAAAAGTCTTTGGTGTAATCTGGGTTGATCAAAACTAGGGCTTGGGTGAGTGCATGTTTCACCTACTCAAATGACTGTTTGGACTTAGTGTTCCATCTGATTTTTGTGTCTTTTTTCAACATATTTGTGATTTTCCTAAGAAGTTCGACCAAGTTGGGTATGAATCTTCTAAGGAAATTTATTTTTCCAATGAATGATTGTAGCTCTTTGATGTTCCTAGGGTGTTCCACCTTCTGGATGGCTTCTATCCTGCTAGGATCTATTTTAATTCCATCTTTAGATATTATGTGTCCCAACAACTTTCCTTCCTCTAAACCGAAAAGGATTTTCTTCGGATTCAATGAAATCCCAAAATTTATGCACTTCTCAAACACATGTATGAGGTGCTGCAAGTGTTCCTCGTCATATTTGGAGTAGACAGTCACATCATCCGTATATATGACTATAAATCTCCCGAGTTCATCCACAAAAGAAATATCCATTGATCTTTGGAAAGTGGGACCAACGTTCATCAAACTAAAGGGAATCTTCACATACATGAGGGTTCCCCAGGGTGTGGTAAAAGTTGTTTTTTCTTGATCATCTGGGTGAACAAGAACTTGGTTATAACTTGAGAAACCGTTTAGTAAGGAGATCCTACTGGCCCCAACTACTTTTTGTAAGATGTGGTCCATCTTAGGAAAAGGGCAATTGTCTTTGATGGAAACCTTGTTCAGATTTATGAAATCAATGCAAAGCCTGATTTCACCAATTTTCTTCCTGGTAGGAACCATGTTAGAAACCCATTTGGAAAATCTCAAGGGAACTATAATTTTGGCATCATACATTTTTTTGGTTTCCTTTTCTACCAGGGGAAGAAACTTGGGATTGATTCTCCTAAGTTTCTGTCTGAAAGGTTTGTGTTCCTCTTTTATTGGGATCCGATACTATATGATACTTGTGTCATTAGATTTCAAGTCCTCATAACCCCAAGCAAACACATCTACATATTCCTTAAGTAGTTCAATGTATTTGCGTTTTTTCCCAGTGGGTAGAGATTTGGAAAGTTTTATCATCTTGGGTTTTTCTTCTGTTCCTATGTTACACTCTTCGACCTCTTTACCACTAGCTTCAATTTTTTGTTTTTTCGCTACATCATTAAAATCGAACAAGTCTTCTAGTGGAACTAAACCTCTAGGTAACACATTATTTTTCAACTGTAAAATACCATAATCTACCTCGTTTTCTTTCAATTGATCCGAGTCTACTTTATTTACACTACCATTTTCAAAAACAAATTTATTTGCATCATCATCATCATTCTAAATCTATATTTGTACATTCAAAATCATTCTTACACTGTAGGAAGTCTTCAATTTGATCTTAATTCCCAAATACCTTCCAGTATCCAATGTTGTTTGGAACGGTTGGTCTGCACTTCACCTCCATTGTGTATTTGCGAGTGGGAGGGAAAGGGATTTTTCATGTAGCTGTTGATGTAGCCAACCCGTCTACAAGTATGTTTTGTTCCCTGGGCATTACCTGCAAGTCGATTTCAGTGAAACATTGAAGGGAATCCAAAACAACGTTCCTGTAGGCTCTAAGTCTGGGATGTTTAGCTTCATACTCACCTTTAATTTTCTTAATAATCAATTCAGAATCACCCCTTACAATAATCTATTTGGCACCGACCTTCTTCAGTAGTTTAAGGCCTATCATCAAAGCTTTGTACTCAACTATGTTGTTAGTGCATTGGAAATTCAGTTTGTAAGAATGACTCTCTGAATACCTTGATATGTGATTATGCAACCAAACTCTAGCACCATCTCCCTCCTTGCTCACGACTCCATCAAAATCCATGCTCCAAAAGTCTACTGGCAGTTCCTCACTTTCCACAGTTTCATTATTTCTTACCTCAGTGATTGCTTTATCTTCTTTTGAATCTAGTGTATCATCTTCCAACTGAGTGATTTGTTCTTCCAATTCACCATCATTGTATAGAATGAAAGAATCCAAATCAGAGTGTGCAGAGTATAATGGGTAGTTGTGTGGATTTTCCTAAATGCTGACCATATACTTCATCAACGTTTCTCTGTACAGTCTTCTATGTTGTCCAAATACCAGGATGGTGGCATAGGACATATCTAGCTGTAGGGTTCCTTTCAGCTTATCTCCCTAGGATCTTGATAGTAGCATACCGTATTTTGGGGGAATGTCTGCAACTATGATATCCAGCACCATACTCTTTGCTGGGATTTGAGCTAGGGTGATGCATAAATCTTTAATTATCCCTCTACATTTTCCTTGCTAGAGTCAAAAGAACGAAAATCCTTGTAGGGTCTGGTGACATCAAGTACCAACTTTTCCATCACAGCTTTGGGCATTAGGTTGTGAGAGGCGCCTGAATCTAACATAGCGTTGTGTAATATCAAGTCATGGATATTCAGGCTGATGTAAAAAGGGGCAACAACATTGTTATTGGTTTGACCATCAACTTTAGGACCAAACATGAGTTTTGGTTGATCATCAACAAGATTTACCGTGTCCGAGTAATTTTTTGATCCGACATTCAAGGCCTTCGTACCTATCTCTTGTTGAATGCTTAAATATTTAATCACCTACGACCTATAAGCATTCTTGCTCATCAACTCGGATAGGGGAATGTGAATCTTCAGTTTAGCTAGTTCCCCTTCAAGGATGAAAGTAGTGGAATCTTTTATTAGGCTCTTCCCTTCAGGTCTATCCATCGGAGTTCTATGGGCAAGAGCACTTGGTTGACTAGCTGACAAAACTTCAGTCTGATTTGTTCTTTGTAAAATTTTGGGGTTTCTTTTTGCAAGAGATTCAACATTATTCCTCTTAGGGACTTTCTTGGGAGAGGTTTCCGAGGTATTCTTGGTTTCAACTATTCTCTTCGTTTCGGTAACCTTCTTTGTTTCAACAGCCTTCTTTGGAGGGTTTTCATTTGCCTTCCTTCTTCTCAGTTTATACTGCCTATGGACCTCCATTATAGCATTTTCAAAGGCCTGTTGTTCTGTTTCCTCTGCTTCGTCATTTACCTCTGTTTGTGAAAGGAGAAAAATCTCATGCTCTTCGTGAGTATGAAAAATGGATTCATCGTCGTGAATGCCCATGAGGTTTATATGAGTATCCTCCAACTCTTCAATTATATCCTCACCTTCATCAGCATAATTTTCCTGGAGGAGTGGTCTGATCTACTGATCATGACCCCTCTGTTCTCTTTGATCTCTAGGATCTCTTTGCTTGATCTGGGTGGGATTTCTTCTGAAGTTCATATTTCAAATCTGAGGAGCAAGTAGGTTTTCCTTGGGTGGATTTCTGTCAGCTATTATAAGTCTCTCCCTCATTATCTCCATTGCTCTGGTTAGGGAATCTAGTTTGGCATATGAAGAGGATGTGGAAGGATCTTCCTTAATCGTGACCCTTCTTTCTGTTCTCTTCTTGGCTCTTTTGGCTAAAAGATTTGCTTCCACGCTTACGACACTTTTCTGCATGTCTTCCAGAGTATCATAATTCCTTTCCCTTAGCTGATATGACATGTCAGCATCAAATCCATCGGGGAATTTTATTAATGCCAAACCTTGAGGTGGTTTGATATCAGCTGGAATTGTATTGTACATATTGTTCAAATGAGTGCAGTAATCATGCACTATCTCTCCTTGGTTCCCTCTAATATTCTCATATTCTGACAAGATCTATAGAGGATTTTTCTTTACCTCCCATCTGTCAAGAAAACTTCGTTGGAAAGCAGCAAGGTCTACTATCGAAGCAAGACGTAAATATTTGAACCATTTTTTAACATCCCCGGTCAGACTCTATGCAAAAAGTCTCATATGGACGCCTACCTCATCGACTTGCTGCAAATCAAAATAATCATTCATTTTGTCAACATGTTTTTGTGCATTCAAAGAACCAGTACCATCAAATTGAGGAAGTCTGATTTGATAGTCCTGAGGCATGGCATGTAAAGGAGCGACTAACACTAATGGAGTCTATCTTGCTACCATGATTGGTGGAGGAGGCTGGACAACAACCTGTGTGATTGGAGGGGAAGTGATAGAAGTTATGGAAGATGAAGGGCTAGGAGGAATGGAGTGAGCTAGTTTAGGTTTAGCAGAAGCTGTTGCAATAGTCAAGGCAAAAAGTTCGACTCACTATTGAAAGTGGGATTTGTCTAAGGCTTGATAAAGATTTTCTACTAGATCTTCTAACTTGTCAAATTCCTGGAGAAATCGTTGATCAACGTCTTCCCTGGGAGAAAGTATTTCAGGGGTCCTGGGTTGTAGGATGGTTTGATACAAAACTATTTCACTTGATGATTTCATTTGCTTTTGTGGGCATTTCTCCCAACTCTTCCTTGATCCTATCGATGGCCTACTTGCTCCTTAACACCAATTCATGCTTCTCAAACATTATCTGCACGAGTAAAGGTAGAATGGTCAGGGGGGGTCCGATATCACCTATTGACCATCAATTTGGGCACCTTTCACTCAGTCGTGGATCTTGGCGCACTTTTTAAACATGGAGCGCACAACACATTTCATCACTGAAACTTAGGATAGGAGCATTTTGTGGGTATTTGTGCTATTTATTTTCATTTTTATCACCAAGGGGTTAGAACACATCATTCCAACATCAAAACCAGGACTTTCGACCATCTTTAGGCTTGTTTTATTGAAATAAAACCAATTAACCTATGTTTTATCCTACCTATTCTTCCCCCTTAGCCCCCTGAGCCGCAAAAGGGCCACAGACAAGAAACCAAAAAACAATAGCTCCAAGATTGCCTCGCAAGGAAGAGCTTCCACTCTTTCTCAAGCTTGAAATCCCAACTCTCACAAGTAGAACACAACCAATTCAAATTTAGGCATTATAACAATACTATGTAGAAGTCATGCATTTCCCTTCTACCACATTTGTTTTATAGAAAAATCCCCAATGACACATGTCCTCATGCATAATTAATTATATTTTTAATTAATTTAATTAGTATTATTCACCCACAAACTTGTCACACTCTCCCCAAGTTGAAAAAGTAATTACTCTTTTTATTTTATTTAAAAATCCAATTTCCCCCACATTCCCCAATGTGTTCCTATTTTCGCTCTTAGATGTCCCTTTGTTCCCCAAATTCTCATTTAATCAGTGTCTCCTAACTAGATTTTAGTTAGAGTTGGATTAGGAGTCTTCTTCTAGTTAGACTTAGTGGTAGCTTGACTTAAGATACTATTCTATGTATACACCTATTCTCTCAAGTTATTATTTATTTCTATTTTTAAAATCTCTTTTATTAATTTCATGCACACATGTGCATTTTGTCTAGCCCTTTAAATCTATTCCCAATTTTTTTTAGATTTTGAATTAATCTCAAATATTTTAACTTTTTTTTTTGTAAGTGAGTGTGAGTATCTGTATTACTAAGAAATACTAATATACAAAAAACCTGAACTCTCGGGTCTGCCAAAAAGAAAACCAGCCCAGGGGTTTCCTAGTTGCATTCTTTGAGATATCATAGGGGTATGGCTGGACCACCAAATTGGGAAACTGATCCAGTACCGTCATATTCAGTTTTGAAAAACTTACCATAACAAAACCAAAATAGCAATTAAGACTGACCCAGTAATATTCCTTGATCATTTTCTACCCGGTGCTAGTCTAGGATTATGAGATTCTTCTTTCCATATTTCACCTTGTCCTTTCTCTCCTCCCTCTGGGCCACCGTGTGGGTTTTCCTGATCCAGGATGGTGCTCCATTCCCATCCGCAGGTGTGATGTCTATATGATGGATGTAGCGCAAGTATAAGTGGAATTGGGCAACCATTCGCTCCAGCTTCTCCTTCTAGTTCTTCTGGTCATCTGCAAATCGCTTTTTACTTGGGTCCAGGGTACTGAGGCGACTCAGGATTTCTTTTAGCAAGTTCTTTTGTGACTTGTTACCCTTCTGGCTGGCATATTTTTTTTCTATGCTCACTTTTCCTATTAACATCTTTGTCCTCTAGTCCATCTCTATCATCTTGTGGTAGAGTGTTTCCCTTGACTGCATGGTCCATGGGGCCGTTATCCAGTTTGCTTCCTGTCTCAGATCCTCCCAGGCTTTGCCTTTGCGCTTGGCAGTGATTTCCTTCTCCCATCTAATGATGGGTGCTTGACCCTTCGGTTCAACCAACGCCTGGAAGGTGTTCTTGGCGTATCGGGCTACTTACTCCATCCTTGAAATTTTCCTATGGCTTATCGAAATTTCATCCATCTGGGTGTTTCTTTTGACGTGCGTTTTATTCATACGCACCATATTGGATAGCTTGTGGAAGTTCTTTCCATGAATTCTCCTCCTGTTCCTTTCTACCTAGGGGTTCCTTCTTGTAGGATCCTTGTTTTTATGGTGGCTTCTTCTGCTGTGCTTTGTCCAACTGCTTTGATTCCTAGTGTTTCGCCTCTTATGGAAATTCTCCTGCTGCAGGCTCATCCTTGCAATCATGGTCTGGCTGTAGAGTTGGTCCTTCCCATCCTTTTTCTCTGTCTCGGTATGTGTGACCATGACAGTCTGTCCCTTATCCCTGTGCTGACCCTTGCCCCTACTCATTGTGTAACCAACTTTTCTCTTCATCGTACCTATTCTTGGAAGGGGTGTGCCCCTACTGGAGCGTGGTAACATCTTTTGTCCTACGTCACTCAGGGCCTACTGAGTCCCATTTGTACTTTCCCCTACATTAACCCTGCACTTCTTCTTACTGATGTATCAAATCTTTTAACTTATTTCGTAGTTCATTTAGTCATTTATTTAAATTTTATACTTAGACTTAGTCTTAGACTTAGGCTTAGACTTTTGTTAGGCTTTATATTATACTGACTAATTAATTTTTTTATTCTAACAATGTCTAACCATTTAAATGTTTTGTAGGCCACCTAGATTTATTGAATCATGTTTTAATTACGTGACGCACCTCCATGCTCCAAGGGTGCCACACTCCTTTGACTAGTTTTGGAAGTTTGTTCAACCCTTGGAGTCAACACTGAATTCAATCGACCTTGTGAGAGACTAAGGGTTTCTAAGGAATAAGGATTATACTTTATTGCCTTCCCCTTAGATTTCCTCGTGAGCGAATATCTCAGTCTTCCCTCACAACATCGTGTACCTCTCGAACTATGTAATCGTTAACCTACAGTTCAAGTCACTGCGAGAGTGCTAGTAGGCTATGACAAGGACCCTGCCACACCTCTTCCTCAAATGTTTTGTTTATGTGCATGACCCGTTTACTCCTTATGTGAGTCGGATTAGCAAGCATCGTCAAGCCTGCATCCACTGATAAAAATAGTGTCAATAATCCATATACATAAATCATATTGTAATTAATCATATGTCACATGTGTGTAAAATGAAATACTCAAACAAGTACAATCTACTCCCTCACTCAATCTAGAGTCCAAGTAAGTCCATTGATGTCATCAACATCCATAACCTGTCATGTGTCCCACACACTCAGAAAAACTCGTCAATAGCATCTGCTAATACATATACATCAATATAACAATAACTTACAATACATCATCATCATAATATATAACCCATAATCGAAACAAAATCATAATGTACCATAATCAGATCACTTACATGCAAGTGTCCTCAAAGAATAAGTCAATAAAAGAGTGCTCAGTAGAACATGATGTTGCAATATACATAAATGCAAATTTACATCACAATACTTAGAAATAAAATCTCCACAATTTAACAACTCTAGCAATAGCTCCAACCAAAATCTTGTGTTCCTCTCAACTCACTGACTCAAGGAATGCACCATTCGTTTATCAAGGATACCCAAGGTACGTACCATCCATTTAGCAGGGCTAACCCAAGGAATGTGTCATTCATTTATCAAGGTCCCCAACAAAGTTGGTCAAGACTTTGAGGTGTGGTTCCAGAACTCTAGCTACTCAAAATGAAGTCTCGCATTTTATCTTCTTCAAAACTGTCAAAAATTTGTGGGTATTCCACCTACATGTTTTCTTCATGCTCCCATGTAGCATTTTCAAGACCATAGAAGGTCCATTGAACCTTTACCAACCTTATGGATTTGTTCCTGAGCACTCTGAATTTCTGGTTCAGGATGCGTACTGGTTCCACTCGAAAATCCCCTTCGTGCTCCACCTGGATCACATTCCAATCAATGACATGATTAGCATCATGTACGTACATTTTAAGTAATGATACATGGAATACATTATGCACTCTCATGGATGCAGGAAAATCTAAAATGTATGAAACTGACCCTATCTTTTCTAATATTTCAAAAGGAACACAATATCTTTCTACCAATTCCGGACAACTTCCTAATCTTAACAAACTTCTCTTTGCCTTTACTTTCAAAAAAACATGTTCTCCCACTTTAACATATCTAAAAACTTTGTTCCTATCTACATAAATTTTCTTCCTATCCTGGGAAGCCTTCAAATTTTACTTAATCCTTCCCATCCGATCTTCCATTTCTTTTAGCAATTCTATCCCAACAACTGCTATGTTTGCTAGATTATCCAACTAACTGGGGTGTTACATTTCCTGCCATACAATATCTCAAATGGACTCATTTTTAATGAGGCATGATACCCAATATTGTAGGCAAATTCAACTAAATAGATACAATCTTCCCACTTCGATGGTTGATCCATCACATACATTCTAAGCATGTCCTCAATTATTTTGTTGGTCTTTTTTGTTTGCCCATCAGACTCTAGATGATAAGTTGTACTAAGATTTAAATTTGTCCCAAAGCCTTGGAAAAAACCATTTAAAAAATTGGATGTAAACTTTGAATCCCTATCTGAAACTATTGTCTTAGGCACTCCATGTAGCTTAGCAAATTCTCTCATATAAATTTTTGCAAACTTTGTTGCCTTGTGTGCAGTCTTTACTGGAATGAAATGCGTTTATTTATTCAACTTATCCACCACCACCATGATGGAATCATGTTGCTTCACTATTTTGGGTAGCTTAGTAATAAAATAAACTAAGACAACTTCCCACTTCCATTCCGAAATGGGAAATGGTTGTAGCAAACTTGTTGGGTGTCTATGTTCTGTCTTTAGTTTTTGGCATTCTAGACACCTGCCTATGTGATTAGCCACTTCTTCCTTCATTCTTGGTAAAAAATGTTGGCTCCTTACTACTACAATTGTCTTATGATATCATGGGTTCCCGACATATGGTACATTATGCATCTTCTTCAACACTGCATTTTTCAGCTCACTGGAATTCAACACATACACCTTACCTTTGTACATGAGAATTCCATCTTATTTCACCTCGTAATAATTAAATTTCTGCTTAAAATTTCCTTGTTGTAATGTCTCTTTTATTTTTAAATAATTCTTATCCAAATTTGTTGTTGCGATAAATTTGTCTTTTAGATATGTCATGTGCATGCTAATGGCTACAATATGCAATTCATGAGCTCTTCTGCCGAGTGCATCGACCACTTGATTTTCCTTTCCCTTTTTGTGCTTAATTTCGAAGTCATATTCACTAAGAAATTCCAACCATCTAGTTTTCCTATCATTTAGTGTTGGCTGTCCAAATAAATGCTTTAGACCACACTGGTCTGTCCTTAGTTCGAATTTGTTACCCACAAGGTAATGCCTCCACATTTTCAGTGCATGTACAATCACTTCTAACTCCAAGTCACGTGTAGCATAATTCCTCTCATGTTCTTTTAATTTTTTGGACTCACAACATACCACATGATCCTTTTGACTAAGGACTCCACCAAACCCTTCCTTGCATGCATCGGTGCACACAAAAAAATCTTTGGTTGGATCTGTAATCTTCAATATTGGAGCACTTTTCAATATTCTTTTCAACTATTGAAAAATCTCTTCAGACTTGGAAGTCCATTCGAATTTCACACCCTTATTTTGCAAAGAAGTGATTGGACTTGCAATCTTTGAAAAACCTTTTATGGATCTTCGGTAATAACTGACAAGACCCATGAATGATATGACCTCTATCAAATTCTTTGGTGTTGGTCATCCTCTAATGACCTCTATCTTCTCAGGATCCACTTCTATCCTTGCTACTGATATTATATGCCCCAAGTAATGAATCTTATTTTGATAAAAGACACACTTACTTAGCTTAGCATATAATACGTGTTCTATGAGAACTTGCAACACCATTCTTAAATTTTTCTCATGTTCTTCTTATGATTTGGAATAGATGAGTATATCATCTAAGAACACAATCACAAACTTGTCCAGGTATTTCCTGAACACTCCATTCATCAAACACATAAAAAAAATTGGGGCATTTGATAGTCAAAATGGTACTACCGTGAACTCATAATGCCCATATCTTGTCTTGAATGTTGCCTTGTTGATGTCTTCTTCCCTTATCCTTACTTGATGATAGCCTGATCTCATGTCAATCTTTGAAAATATTCTTGCACCTTTCAGTTGATCAAACAAATCATCAATTATGGGTAAAGGACATGTATTCTTTATGGTAACCTTATTAAGTTTCCTGAAATCAATGCATAGCCTTAAGGTTCCATCCTTCTTCTTCACAAATAGAACTGGAGTTCCCCAAGGTGACACACTTAGGTGTATATGCCCCTTTTTTAACAACTCTTCAAGTTGCATTTGAAACTCCTTCAATTCTGGTGTACTCATTCTGTATGGTGTCTTAGACACTACGACAACTCTTGGCACCAATTTGATAGAGGAATCAATGTCTCTCTTTGGTGGTAATCCTGGGATTTCTCTAAAAACATCTTCAAAATCCCTCAATATCAGATGGTATTCAATGCTTTCCACTTTATCTTTGGTTGCCTCCTCCATATGGGGTGCAAACACCTGGCATCCCTTCCTGAAGCTCTTCTTCAACTACATAGCTGAAATCTCTCTAATAGCTACAACTCTTGGAATTCCTTGAATCTTGCCTTGATGCCCTTCCTTATCAAGACATGCGATTGTCTTGTTTTAATATTCTAGGACAACATGATGTTTTTCCAACCAATCCATGCCAATTAGATAGTCATATGAACCCAATGGTATGATGTTTACATATACCTTCATGTTGAGTCCATTCATGTCTATTTGACAATCTTTAAGCAACTCATTTATCTTTCTCTTAGCCCCTGTGGCTAACTGAACTAACTAAGATTTATTATGATTACTTCTTTGCAAGTGGAATATTTCAACAATGTTAGCATTTATGTAACTATGGATAGCTCAGAAATCAATTAAAATTGATATGGGTTGGTTATCAATCTTACCTTCCACTTCAATCACGGGGGATTGATATTTTTCCTGCTTGTTGTCCAAGGATACATAAATAATTTGCATAATTCATCCCATGTCTCCCAATGTTTCAACCTCCTGAATGTTATGGACATTCCTCATTATTTATCCTTTATGAGGGAAGTCCTTAGATAAGTGATTTCCCCCACATCCCCAACATTGAGCATGTTGCTACCTTGGCCTTTTCCCAAATGAATCTACATTATTTTGATAATTTTGGGTCGCTTGGCCTTGTTGAATTGCTTGGGAGTTATTTATGAAAAAGGGTGGCTTAAAACCTTTCTTCCTTTGATCCTTTTTCTCTTTCATCCTATCATTCCAAGTCTTTTGGAACACTGGCCTTCCTTTGCTTTGCTCATAAAGGTGCCTTGCTCTCCTTATGGTTTCCTCCAAGGTATTGGGGTTGTCATACTAAATCTTGTCCCTATAAAAGGAGGGTAACCCACTTATAAACCTTTGTATTTTGACCTTCTCATCCTTGATGAAGTCAACATACTTCAACAATTCAAAGAACTACTTCTCATATTACTCCATTGTCATGGTTCCCAACTTGAGTTCAAAGAACTCTTTCATCTTTCTCTCATAGTAATTCTCATAAAGATATTTCTCTTGGAAATATCCTTTAATTTGCCTCCATGAGATTATCTTCTCATCAAGGTTCTTGGCTTGCTTAAGTTGATCCCACCACATGGTTTCCTTTCCTTGCAAGTGGTAGGTGGCAATCCTAGTTTCTACCAAAGATGGGTAGTCATGCAGTTGGAAATACTTCTTCATTTCCAACAACCAAGCCTCTTCCTCTTCTCTTTTCATGTGCTCATCATTGAAAGTAGGTGGCTTTATTTTCCTACGTTCACCCTACAAGATGTCTTCCTTAGGCCTTATTCTTTTCTTCCGAAGATGAGACACACTTGGGTTTCTCCCTGGTCTTGAACTTGCATGAGTTTGTCTAATGGAATGCCTTGGGGAATGATGGAGCATGCTCAGGCTTTTTGACTGCCTATCATTTCCATGATCATCCCTTTTTCTATGGGATCTAGATGTTGATAATTGTCTAGAACTAGTTGATTGCTTGGTGCCATAATCTTTGTTAACTTGCTTATGCAACATATTTAAGCTCCAAAGTATTTCTTCCTGAGCCTTCATAATCCTTTCATTATCATCCCTGTAACTATGCACTTCCCTATGCAAACTTATCATAGTGACATGTTCTTTCCTATATCTTATTCCATTTGACTCTGTCTCAACATTCCCCATGATGATATGGAGACCTATGAACTCTGCCCTATGGCTGTAAGACCCTTGAGCATCTTCCATGAATTTAGTCCTCATATAAGAACTAAGTTTCTTTCTGTACCTCTAATTCTACAATATTTGGATCCAACAAAATTTGTTAGGCTAAAATAACTAACAAGATCCATGAAATTATGTACAATTGTGTTCCCATACTATATAAGAATTCTTTCTTTCATAAGTTCGCCCGAAAAGTTTCAACACTTAGATTATTTTTCCATCTATTCGAACTCACAGACTTGTGGACTTGCAGACTCACAAAAGCATAATTCTTACTTTCATAAGTCCATCCGAAAAGTCTCAACACTTAATCAATTTTCCACTTCTTCGAACTCGCGGACTCATGGACTCATAATCTTGTAAATTTTATTTCATAAGTTTGTCTGAAAAGTCTCAACACTTAGTTAGTTTCTACTTCTTCGGACTTGTGGACTCACATAATCACAATCTTGTAATATTTCATAAGTCCACCCAAAAAAGTATGAAAACTTAGTCATTTTTACCTTTTCTTCGGACTTACGGACTCATAACAAGTCCAACAGTTAGCCATTTTTACCTTTGCGGACTCACAGACTCACAGAATCATAATAAGTCCAACACTTATCCATTTTTACCTTTGCAGAATCACGGACTCACAAACTCATAATAAGTCCCAACAATTAGTCTTTTTTACCTTTACGGAATCATGGACTCACGAAAAATATAATAAGTCCAACACTTAGTTGTTTTTACCTTTGTGGACTCACGAACTCACAGACTCATAATAAGTCCCAACACTTAGCCATTTTTACCTTTGCAAACTCACGGTCTCACTGACTTGTAACCTTTCTTACATAAGTCCGTCTGAAAAGTCTCAACACTTAGTCATTTTCCACTTCTTCGGAATTTCAGACTCATGGACTCACAAACTCATAATAATTCCCAACACTTGGTCATTTTTTCGTCTTTTCGAACTCACAGACTCATAATAATTCCAACACTTAGCCACTTTTCCACTTCTTTGAACTTTTGGACTTGCAAACTCACAGATTCATAAAATCCTAAAACCAATACTTATATTATTTTCCTCTCATAGCCTCTGTGTACCTTCCGCCATGGCTATATATGTCACCTTCCACCACGTCAACTATAACACAACCTTTCCCACGTCATGATGACGCCAGTGTATGGAAAAATACCAAAAATTTTCTAATTTCGCACATTTTCCAAAATTTAAAAAATGCTTAAATTCGCCAAAAATGAAATTCCTTCTTGGACCGTCATTAGAACTATGTAACTAATATTAATACCACCAATTCAAGCCTTGTACACAAAAATTTATGCACCACCTTTCAAATGCTACTCTTTCACTTCAAATTTTCCATTAATTAGCTACAAGAAATTGAGGCTTTAGCCCAATTTTGTTCCCGATATTTACCACGAAAAACACCGTAAACATTTTTGTCAAACAAATTGAAAACAAAATCTTCCTGACATTTTATCAAACAGTTCACCTACAACCTCTAAAATTTCACTTCAGTTCTCTGTTAAATGGCCCATGCAGATTCAATGTTGCAACTTGGGCTCTGATACCACTTTGTAACGTACCCAGACACCATGGCTAGTCACGCCACACACAAAATTTGTATTTATCAGCTTTGATACCATTTTAGTAATGTACCTATCCTCCAACTAGGAAATAATACATGCATAATACACATAACACATAACTTCTGCTAATTAAAGCCATTGTTTTGCTATTATTCGTTTTCCCATAGCCTACAACTACAATTTATAATAGGTTTAGCTACGGTAAGAACCATTAAAATTATGCATATGAATCGTGTTAATAATCAACATGAGATACAACTATATCGTTCATTACAACAACATATAAGTCATTCTCATTCACGCAGAGTTCATGCACAACAATAACACATGTAAATAAATCAGTACAATATAAAATACTTATCTTAAACAAGAATCATGCAACCAGCTGCTTGGGACGAATGTTCCACCCAACCGTAGACTGACTGTTCCAATTCTCAACAGCTAGTCACCCCTGAGCTGAGGCTAGAAATCCACAAAAGAGGATGGTCTCTCATAGTCCACTCACATATCATAAATATTTCAACCCAACTGATATTCTCCTACAACTATCCTTACTTTTCTGCCAACTCTCTTCCTTTTGACCTGCCCAATCTAATGAATGCATAATTCATTTATCAGGGATAACCCAAGGGATGTACCATCGATTTATTAGGGATAACCCAAGGGATGTACCATCTATTTATCAGGGTTAATCCAAGGGATGTACCATATGTTTATTAGGGATAACCCAAGGAATGTTCCATTCATTTATTAAGGTCTCTCTGGCACAAGTAGCTAGGAATCTCTAAGTTGGGAACTAAAGGGAAACTGCTGCTAGGAAAAACTATTAGCAAACCAACATTAACACTTGTTGTTTCAGTGCAACTCACGTAGGATTTCAATCTTCTGGCCTAACAATCAGTCTCTTCAGTTCTCCAGATCCAATTCGCTCCAATTACGCTCTAGACTTTTCCCTCCTATCGCGGCACATGCTCGAGAATCTCTTTCCATGCTCGAACTTGACTAACTGCCCCCAAACTGCTTGAAATGTTGTTACTTCTGTCTGTCTCCATCCATACATAATTCCTCTCTTTTTGTTGCCTTTCTTGACTCACACTCTTCCCCAAGTTGATTGTACTCAACCCCCATGTGCCCATTAACTTCGGGACGTGACCACTCACACCCACCCTCTTACATGTATTCAATGATTGGCTTTGGAAACACTCAATCAAAAATGGGAAGGTTGATATACAATAGAAAATTTAGGAAAACGAGTTAAATCCATAAACATGGGTAATTCCCCCCTTGGACCCCTCTTGGCCATTATCCTAGACACTCCCCTCTCTTGTGGATTAATTCAACCCCCATCTCTTGTCCATGTCCCCTTAGTAGTTGGCATCACATTTTATTATTAAAACCTTGAAATACAATTCACATATTACATCGCTTGGTCGTAGCCACATATTATATCTAAATAAGCATTAATCAAACTGGGGATTATAATGGGGATGTTACACTACTGGTAGCACCATTTTTTTAAATGGGGGTTGATTTTAGTGTTTTCGACACAAAAATATGGGTTTTTTGCACCAAAGTTCTCATTTTGAGGTCAGAATTCTCGTTAAGTCAGTAAATTTGTTAATTTAGCTATGATAATGGTTTATGTTTATATGCATTATGACTTAGGAGTTAAAAGGGTTGTAAAGATTAGATCTTAAAGGGGTTAGAGTTTATTATTTTTTGGGTTTAGGGGTTATAAGGGTTAAGACTAATTATGATCTAAATATACTCTAGAGTTTTGTACTAGAATACTTAGTAAACATCAGACTTCAGAATTGTATTATGGGCTAAAATCCCTACAAACTTGGAAGGAATCCCCTTAAATTGGTGAGTTGTAACTAACAGTAAAAACCCCATAATTTGCTATAGGGGAAAATCCTTGTTTTAACACTAATTTCCTTAAATTTAGGTAAGGGAAGTAAAGAAAATAAATAGAAAGAAAGTCTACTTCTTTACCTATGAGGAAGGGAAATTATAAACTATATTTTAAATGGAGAAATTTCAGTCCTAAATATGATTTATTTTATTATTTTAAAAGTTTGGAATAAGAAAACTAATCCATTTTACCTTTATTTCAGGTTTAATTAAACAAACTTTATTTAAACCTTAAACCCATGACTATTCGTTATGATCATTTCTTAACACACTTCAGAGCTTCGAGACTCCAAAGGTTTGAAGTGGAGAGTGAACTCGAGAATGACCCGAAGGCCGGAGGACTTTGTACTAAACGTGATTAATCCCCCCCATGATCAACCTCTTAATAATTTCGTAATTATTGGGACTTCGAGCATTGGGAGTGATGGACGTGTGAAACTGTTATATATATATATATATATATATATATGAAAAATTATGAAAACTCAGGCACAAAATTTGATGGGGTTTATTATAAAATTAATATATTACAATGAACACATGGATGAGACCAAATCCTTTTCCATTTATATTATTATTTAATGTGTAATGTATGCACGTGGGACCACTTTGGGAATTCAAGACTTCGGGATGTTGAAGTGATTGTGTTGTGATAAATCCCAAAGGCTTCCGACCCAAAGTCTCCTTAGGAAAGCACTTAATGGAAAAAATATAATTCTTAAGTACAAACTTTAATGTGGCCTTATATACATCATAATATTATAAAATCCTCACATGGACGAGGTCAATCTTTTTTCCCAAATATTTATATTGTATACAATTTATAACCCACATGCATGGGAGCCCTTCAGGACTCTATGACTCCGAGATGTTTGAGGAATGGAGAGTGTGTTGGAGAGTCAAAGTAGTTGACCTGAATTTTCTCCTTCATTCCAATATTAAAATACAATATTGGGGATTTATTAAACCTAGGTACAATTCTCAAGGAGGTGGTTTTCCAATAAATATATTATAATAATAAAAAAATTATTATAATATTTGCACATGGATGAGGGAAATCCTTTTACCTTTTTAAAATTAGTATTTAATGCGTAAAACGTATAAGTGTGGACCCCTTCAGGACTTTGGGACTCTGAGAGTTCAAGAATTCGGGACTCGGGATGTTTGGGGTGATAGAGTGCATGAGCTAAAATGGTTGAAGGCCCAAACCTACTTTACCATGCTCCATTGTTATAATAAATATTAAATGTAATTAATTACATTATATTATGTTTTGTGAGATTAAGAATATGAAATCAATTATAATAAATATTAAATGTAATTTATTATATTATAAGGTAATATAATTAATTACATTTTCATCATAATATAACCTAAGTGGGACCCTCTTCGGAACTTCGACGTTTGGGGGTTCTGGGTATGTCCATATGAGTATGGAGAGTAATCACGTTGAAGTCCATGGATTTAGGTATTAATTACTACTAATAATCCTAAGTGTCATTTAGTATGTTTAATTATATTATAATATAACTAAATAATAATATATTAATTAAAAACGAATTAGTAATATGATTTGATTATGAGTTAATCTGTTGGGGCTTTAATATAATAATTAACACCAATCCATCCCGAAATGTTGGATTTCCAAGGAAAAAGGGAAGTAAGTCATTGGTTTAAGCAAGCCGATAATTTAGGCCAAATAAAAATGGAATTTACGGGGTTAATTAATCAATATTAATTATCCCTAATAGGGATTAAATAAATGAATAATAAAGGGCGTGATTTTATTATGATACCGATTAATATATTTAAGAGGCCTATAAGAGATATACAAATTCCAACCTATGGGTGGGTGAGACCTTGCAAGCTATGATGATGTGGCGTGTTGGGGAAGACCCACGTGTCACCGCGGCACTGGATGAAAAATAAGTGTGGGACCCTCGTCAAATATAGGTTAGGTGTTAAGCGTGAATAAATCTAAACCGTCAGATCTAGGGGTGGACACATCTCCACCATAGATTCCGGATGGGGAGAAGTCATTCGGATTTCGGACCTTCGGGAGGTTTTGGATTTGTATGAGACTAATAGAGTCGAAGGCCCGAAATCGTGAAATCCTGGTAGGGACTTTCCCCATAACCCCTCATCTGGTTGCCTCGTCATCGATAGAAGATGATGACTTCAGTCCCGTTAGTGCTACGTCGACTAGTACGAATGAAGTGGAGCCACATGGCGATGGGGCGATCTTTAGCCAATGATGCCCCGAGGAATTCAAGGGAGTAGTAGGAAAGCATAAATTTTATGCCCCATCCCTTAAAAGGACACTTAGGGGGTTGGGTGTGTGACAATAAACTTTATTTATTAATGGTTATAAATATTAGTAGTTATTGATTAGTGGCTATAGGGGTTAGAAGCTATAATGATTATGTATTCTATGTTTTAAGGGATATAGGGGCTAATGGTTAGATGTGAAAGGGGTTATTAGGGTTATATGAATTGTAGGTTATAATGGTTATGGGTTATAGATTAGAGGGTTATAAGGAGTATGCATTTTAATGGTTATAATTGCTAAGATCAATAGGTGCTTAAGGGTTAGGGATCACAAGACGGAGGGTTATATGGGTGGTATAAATTATAGGAATTAAGAGATATATGGATTACATATGATATTAATTTAGAGTTGCAGGGATAGTTTTCATTAATATTTATATGGGTTTTTAGTAAAACAACATAAATATTGGGGGTTATATAAGGTTAAGGGTTATAATCACTATGATATAGTGGGGTTGACTTAGGGATTTAAGGATTAAATACTATAAGGTAAAGGGGTTGAGGTGTATATGGGTTAAGGTTATAGAGGTTACACATAAAGGGGTACGAGAGTTAAGGGCTTAGTGTTATAGGTTAAGGGTGATAAGGCTCATTGAATAATAGTTAAATTGCATAGGTATTAAATGGGTTATATAAGTTATAAGGATAAAGAGTTGTAAGGGTTATGGATTATATGTTTAATGGATATTGGTCACTATAAATAAGGGCTACAGGTTTATAATTATTATTGATTTAAGGTTAAACACATTTTGGATATAGGGTTAGTTACCATGGGTAATACATATTCAATATTATGTATTAGATGTTACAATTTAGCTATGATAATGGTTTGGGTTTATATGTATTATGATTTAGGAGTTAAAAGGGTTGCAATGGTTAGATATTAAAGGAGTTAAAGGTTATTATTTTGGGGGTTTAGGGGCTATAAGGGTTAAGATTAAATTGTTGTAGGGAGTAGTGGTTATATTGGTCATGTTTTAGGGGTAAAAGGACTTAGAGGTTAAAGTAGCTAGGGATTATATAAGATAAATGGGTCAAATGATATGCTCTATAGAGATTGGGTTTTAAATGATGTGTAATTTATGTCATATGGGTTAAGGGTTACATGAACTATGGGCTAAGGATTATATGGATTAAGGTTGATAAGGGTTTGGGATTAAGAGTTAGGAGTTAGGGGATATGTTAGCATCTAAGGGTTATAGGAGTTAGTGATTTAAGGTTATATGCATTATAAGTTAGTAATAATGTATATGTTATAAGTTTATTGTTGATGATTTCAGCTATGTGAGACATTCTCCAGCTTACAAACCTGAGAGATGTTGATCATTGCAGCTATGTGAGACATTCTCTAGCTTACAAACCTGAGATAAATACCCCGAGAGGGGTGTGTGGTTCCTATATGAGACAGATCTGGAACGTAGAGATAACCTCCTCCTTACAGAGAGTTGATAAGAACTCCAGATGATTCTCTTGTGTAATGCATTGAGAAAGGAGATCTGTTGAGTTGGACGTCCTTGTGGCTAAGCACAAGCTGAACGTGTGAAATTCCAAAGTGTTGGGTGCATCATCATGAGAACATAAATGGAGATGATGTATTATCCTCCTCTGAGTAGAAGATTTAATGAGAAACTCCAGATGACTCTCATGTGTAATGCAATGGGAAAGAAGATTTGTTGAGTGGACGTGCCTGCGGACGAGCACATGTGAATGTGATCCTAGTGGCTGAGCACTAGTGAAGAAGTGGTTCTTCTGTGTAATGTAATGAGCCAGAGATATGGACATCCCTATGAATGTGCCCCTAGTGGATGAGCACTAGTGGGTGTACAAGATCCCTTGCTATATTGTTCAAGAGTCAAACCTGCCTGTAACCCTAATAGTAATGTAAAGGGTACAGGTTGGCCCCACCTTAATGTGATTAATAATTAATGTAAAATATAATTAATCTGGTTAATATTAATTATATTGTAAGCTAGTGAGGTTGGCCCTATTGTGCCAATAGACACTTATGTTGACCGGTTCAGTCTAGTATAAGTAAAGGTAAATTCCCCATTGTGGAAACATATCTTTGAAGTGAGTTTGGAAATTTCAACAAGTACACCTTCTTGGGAAAAGTGTGCACCTCTCTTGGGCGCTAGACTTCTAGGGTTTGAGCACCCTCTTGTGTGCTAGGTTTATTAATGGTGAAGGTATTTATATTGAAGATTATAGAAAAGGATTTTGGTTGGGTTTTCTTCCCTTGTTGAGAAGGGTTTCCCAGGATACTTCTTGTGTACTTGTGCATGGTGTTTCTTCTTGTGATCTTGGTTGTTGCAACAAATTGTCTATGGTATAAGTAAAATGCTAAAATGTAATGAAATTCATGATTAAGCCTAGATTATTGAAAAATCAACATGGTATCAGAGCATAGGTCTCGAAGAACCCATTGCAGAAAACTTCAAGGCAAACTGTCCTCTTTTTGCAGAACCGTACGACCCTCCTATGGTTTCCATAAATTTCGTACGACCCTCCTTCTTTCTCAGTTTCAGCCATTAATACTTGGACGTTGGGGATAATTTTGGCATATGAGAGTACAAACTCATCCAAATCACCTCCAAATAATCTCAGAATGAAATTCCAAGCATTTTTTATTTTTGACCCCGAGGTTTCTAGGGTTTCACTAATTTCTACAAAAAAATTAGAATTAGGGTGTCTGCAACTCATTGAAGGATCTCTTCAGCCCACTAGTGTTCTCCCATCTTTCAAAGGCTTATTGTTGGAAGTCACAAGTCCAACAAAACCTAAAAGTGCCAGCCTAGCCTAGCCGTTAGGTTTTCTAGCCCAGTTGACAAAGGGTTGTGAAGAATCTAAAATCATGATGGACAAAACTATGATGGAATTTAAGCTTCATGGATCAAGAAACTTCAAGTTTTTGGAAGACAAGACTTCAAAGGAAGACTTATTGTGGGTGATACAAAAAGGTGTCAATGTGACATACCTCCTTCTTGAAAATTTCAAGAGGACAAAGATCAACTAGGAGCCATTGGAGAAATCATATCAGCACCCTCAAGTATGTACTTATATTTATATTATTTGTATCATTTTCATGAGGGAAATTGCAGGAGGAAGGAACCTTTTGCTGAAGTCATGGATCTAGAGGGATCTTATTACATTCAGAGGAACAACACACTCAAAGTGAAGACTCCAGGTTTTATTGTTGTAATTGTCATTCCTCTAACCTATATTTCTAAATTTTTCTACAATACAAGTAGGTGTTGTAGTTGTGACAACAATCCTTAAATTGTTTTGATTCTAGAGATGCACTCATTATTCTCCTTTAGGAGATATTCTTGTTTTGGTTCTTCTTGTTTTCTTGTTCCAGATAGGTTAACAACAAAGGAATATGTTTATCCTTTAGAGGTAGACACTTGACTCAAAGGGAGTCAAAACTATTTAAGAAAGAGGAAGAATAGAACCATCATTGAGGCAACCAATGCAATAATGCATGATCAAAATATTTCTATGATTCTATGGGAAGAAGCATGCATGCCACAATATATGTTCAGAACAAGATTCTTCACCAGACTTTGAAAAACATAACTCCCAAAGAAGTCTTCATCTGAGTGAAGCATGATATTGAACACTTCTGGATATTTTCGTACCCAGTGTATTTTCATGTACCCAAAGAGAAGAATTCCAAGACAAGCCCTTTAGGGAGAAATGATATGTTTATGGGATAACAATGAATCTTTGAATAAATTCTAGATCAACATCCCTGGTCAGAGACAGATTGAGACAAGCAAATATGTTGTCCTTGAAGAAGAGATAGATTTTCAAATATCTAGAGAATCTCATATGGATATTGACAGTGAGACAACACCTTCTCCCCCTTCAATAGTTCAGAGGGAGACAAAAAATATTCTAGCTAATCCAGTTTCTCCAGTTGATAAGTTCATAAATATTGCATTAGGGCATAAAAGGTCTGCCTAGGCTCACTCTATAGGAGGCAGAGAAACATACAAGCCTCTCAAGGCACATCCCAAGAGAACAAAGATATTTTTCAAGCTACTCTTCAGCCATGAGCCACATCATTGATTCTGATCCTTCTTGTCATAGAGAAGCAACAATATAATAGGAATGGAAAGATGCCATAACAAAAGAATACCAGTATATCTTAAAGAATGATGTATAAGATATTGTTCAGAGACCAAAAGGAAAGTTTGTGATGACTTCCAAGTGGATCTATAAGATTAAGCATGCAACTGATATAAGTGTCGAGAAATATAAAGCGAGATCTATAGCCAAAGGTTTCTCACAAACATAGGGAGTTCTATGATGAGACACTTGATCCAGTAAACCCAATACACTTCCATCCATATTACCATCCATGAGTTGGAAACTATATCAGATGGATCGATTCTTGATGAGGTTTGGTTTCAACAAGGGTGTTGCTGATCCAAACCTATATTATTACAGTGTTGTTGATGAGAGCCTAATTTTGATGACTCATTCAGAAATCCTTATTGTTAGATACAAGCAAGCCTTAAATTCTGATTTCGAGATGAAGGATATGAGTATGATGCACCACTTCTTGGGACAAGAAGTATGACAGAGGACCAATGAGATTTTTCCTAAGTCAAGGAAAACATACAACATGAATATTAAAAGAAGTTCAATATGACAGAATGAAAAACCACCATGATGGATTTGAAGAAAATGATGATGATTTAGACGAGATTGATCCACAACTAGTTGGATCATTGATGTATCTAGTTAACACCAGACCTAATTCATGTTATGCAGTGAATGTTCTTAATCAATCCATGAGTCAGCTGAGACAGACTCACTTGATAGCAGTAAAGTATGTATTGATATATGTATACGAGGCATAGTTGGATATGGCCTGAGATATGCCTCCAGTGTGAACTTGAGTTTGCAGGATATGTTGATACATATTGAGTAGAGAGTATAGTGGATCAGAAGAGCACATTTGGTTGTTGTCTTACCGCAAATTTTTCCATGACTTCTTGATGCAACAGGAAACAAAACTTTGTGGCCTTGAGTACCATAGAAGCAGAGTATATAGCATCGAGTGTGCGAATCCATATGGCTTCACAAGATTCTGACATATTTACTTGATCATGAGATGGATCCTATGATGATAACCAGACCTGTGTGTAAAGCTCATTTGAGAACCGAGTGTTTCATAATAGATCGAAACATGTTGAGATAAAGTATCATTATATCAGAGATTTGTTGCAGAGGAAAATAATACACATGCAGTAACTTCCTACACATGAGATCATTGCAGACATCTTCACCAAATCAACTTGGTGAAGAATACCTCCCTAGTTGAGAGGGAGTGTTGATGACTATAGCCAATACAAATTTCAAAAGTACATCCGTATGAGTCTTGGCATGATGAAGAATGACTCCCTAGCTGAGAGGGAGTGTTGATGATTGTAGCTATGTGAGACATTATCCAGCTTACAAACTTGAGAGATGTTGATCATTGCAGCTATGTGAGACATTCTCCATCTTACAAACCTGAGAGAAAGAGAGAAAGCACCTGAGAGTGGTGTGTGATTCCTATTTGAGACAGAGATGGAATGTAGAGATGGTCTCCTCCTTACAGAGAGTTGAGAAGATCTCCAGATGATTCTCATGTGTAATGCAATGAGAAAGGAGATATGTTGAGTTGGATGTGCCTATGGCTGAGCACAAGGTGAATGTGTGAAATCCCAAAGTGTTGGGTGCATCATCATGAGAACATAAATGAAGATCATGTATTAGCCTCCTCTGAGAAAAATATTTGATGAGAAACTCTAGATGAATCTCATGTGTAATGTAGTGGGAAAGAAGATATGTTGAGTGGACGTGCATGTGCACGAGCATAGGTGAACGCGATCCTAGTGGTTGAGCACTAGTGAAGAAGTGGCTCTTCTGTGTAATGCAGTGAACCAAAGATATGTACATCCCTATGGATGTGCCCCTAGTGGATGAGAACTAGTGGGTGTATAAGATCCCTTGCTATATTGTTCAAGATTTAGACCTTCATGTAACCCTAATAGTAATATAAAGGGTACAGGTTGGCACCACCTTAATGTGATTAATAATTAATGTAAAACATAATTAATCTGGTTAATATTAATTATATTGTGAGCTAGTGAGGTTGGCCCTGTTGTGCCAATAGACACTTATGTTGATAGGTTCAGTCTAGTATAAGTAAAGGTAAATTCCCCATTGAGGAAACATATCTTTGAAGTGAGTTTGGAAATTTCAGCAAGTACACCTTCTTGGGAAAAGTGCACACCTCTCTTGGGTGCTAGTCTTATAGGGGTTGAGCACCCTCTTGTGTGATAGGTTTATTGGTGGTGAAGGTATTTCTTTTGAAGATTATAGCAAAGTATTTTGGTTGGGTTTTCTTCCCTTGTTGAGAAGGGTTTCCCATGATACTTCTTGTGTACTTGTGCATGGTGTTTCTTCTTGTGATCTTGGTTGCTGTGACAAATTGTCTATGGTTTAAGTAAAATTCTAAAATGGAATGAAATTCATGCTTAAGCCTAGATTATTGAAAAGTCAACATTTATAAAGGGTACATGGTTTGTGCATTATGATTTATAGGTATTAGTGGTGATAAGGGTTAGGGGTTATGAGAGCTATGGGTTGCAGTGGGTAAATAATAGACATTAATCATGGTTATATGGGTTATAATGTTAAAGGTGTGTAGGGAAAGAAGTTAAGGGAAGATTAGGGGTTATTTGGGTTTGCAGGTTATAGTAATTGGTGGCTATAAAGTTTAAAGTATATAGGATTTTGGGGTTATATGGTTTAGGATTAGTGGTTCAAGGGGTTAGGGGTGATAAATGTTAGATGTATCACGTGTTAGGGATTATAAGTGGAAAGATGTTAATGTTGGGGTAATATTTAAAGGTATTCAAGGTTATTAAAAATTTTATTAAAGAAACTAAAAGGATTTATATATAATGGAGGTTGTTGTTCTAGGATAAATCCGTAAGTGCGGACACAAACCGATCTCCCCAGATCCACCTGGATCTGGAACAAACAGTGACAGAATACTACTCTTTCCCTAGTTCTAAAGTATT